>CAUYSK010038692.1:0-11384 GCA_963575035.1 Avahi laniger
TCTCTGCCCGGGCCAGCCCGCCGCGGCGCGGCTGACCCGCGCTGCACTTCCTTTTGTCCCACTCCCTCCGGGTGTTTCTACAGTTCTCCTTACTTTATCAGCGCCGCTGTTTGTCCCTCGCTGCTTCTTTGCAGTTTCGCACAGCCGATCTTGTGGGAGAGCGCCTCACTCGCGTGTGGGTGTCCGTGTTCTTCACCTCCCACTGTGGGAGCAGAGAGCCAGGAGGTCTCCCCTAATCCGCCATTTTTCCCCTTTCGACAATTAAATTTTAACATGAGTTTTGAGGGGACAAATATTCAAACCATAGCACTATCTATCTTGTTTAAAATTGGACCCAGGTTCTTTGAGGGCACTGGCAGAACATGGATTCCTGTGGCTTCTTCTCAGGCTCCTGAAATCAGCTACTACCATATGCAATCAATCCAGTTAGATTTGGGCTACTCATTTTAAGTTCTGAGGGTGGCAATGGATTTCTGGTACCCCTTACATAGGCCCTACTAATGAGTTATGGTGGGTGTTATTCATGAACACTTAATCAGAGGCTGAGTGGTGTTTTTCTTGTTGCCCTGGACTCAAAGGAGGATTCAGATATGAAAGATAAGAAATTATCTAAAAAATTCTAGAGACAGTTCAAATACTTGGGGCTAAAACCTCCTCCAAGACTTACTTAGAGGCAGCAGAACCCAATTTTATTTTCCTAACCATACAATAATCATCCCAGGCAGTGCCCCCTCCTCCTACAACTCTCCCCACTCCACTGCCCACTTGAAATAAGAAGATGACCTGCGTCTTTGAATGGAGGGTGCTGTGGCCTTTCCCTCACCATAGAAGGTTAGGTGTAAACACCCTCCTATGTGCTAGACACCATTCTAGGTGAATAAGTAGAGTTACTCTGTAACTATTAATAATTTGTGACTTTAACATCTATAGAACTGCTCTGGATTTAAACCAGTCTGCTCAGTTCTTCCTTTTGTTGGTTGAAAAACTTCGGGCAAGTTCTGTCATTCTTTAGGTCTTAGTAGGGTAACAATGCCCGCTTTTCATGTTCGTTGTGAGGTTTAAATAAGATAATACATGTAAAGTGTTTAACATAGTGTCTGGCACATCTTAAGCTTTCAATAAATGGTAACCATTATTAATATGCAGATGATTTCAAATTCCCAGCCCTGCCTTCTCTCCTAAATCTTAAGTCCAAATTTTTAACTGCCTTCATGACAGCTCCATTTGAATATTTCCATGATATCTAAAACTTATTATGTCTAAATTTCATTCATCTTTCTTCTTATAATTTCTCTAATTCCCATTTGTTTTATATGTTTTCTCATCAACTAGACTTTTAGTATTGACAGCATCTTTGAATCCTCCTGCTCCCCTGCCCTCTATACCCAATCAGCTGATTCTACTCCAGTGATGTCTGTCTCACGGAAACTCTCCTGACTAGTCACCCTGGTTCAGGGCTCCACCTGGACGATGACAGTAGCCTCTCAGCTGCTCTCCTTTCTACTAGCTCTCTCTCCCGAAATCCATTTTACACGTCCTGCCAGCTTAATTTGCTAACACATAGATTTGGTGACATCAACCTTTTACCCCAAAACCTTCGGTGACTCCCCATTGATTATAGAAGCAATCTAGAATAAAGTCTAAATTTTGTCTAACATCCAAGCTGTAACATCGTCTAACTCTGTCTTTGGAACATTTTCTCCTTTTCCTTTCCTTATACTTCCATCACACTCACTGTTACATGTACCCTGTTTGGACTTACATCTATGATTCCCATGATTCATCTTATATTGTTTTTATTTCTGGAATGCTGTTTTCCACATACTCAAATCTTGTCTGTATTACTGCACTGCAATTCCAGTTTCAAAAGTCATGACCACTTCTTTACCAAACAGAATAACTTAAAAGGCTCACCTCAAATGTCTTGCTCTTTTGAATTCCTATAGCCCTCTGAGTAACCCTCTTCTTGTTGCTTTTGCCACTTTCTACTTTGTATAACAGGAATTATTGTGCATATCATCTTTCCCACTAGAATTTGTTGCCTATCTAATCTTTGTATCCCCCAACATCTCCCACATTGCCTGACAAAGAAGAGTCTCTCAATAAATGAGAAAATGATTTCTGAGTTATAATTTTTGAAATTATCAAAAAGCCTCATTGTAAAATATATTTATGAAACTAGATTGGGAAAGAATTAGAATCGATAGACAAGAGCTCAAGTTGAACGCTTTGGAGAGAAAGCTATGTAATGCATCCTTCAGGGTAGCTTTGAGATTTACAGATAAGCTTCCCCTCCCTCATACCCTTCCCCAGCTAGAAGAGGATAAGAGTTCAATTCTTTGTCAATTGTGGCACCATATGTACAATTTAACTCAATCTCTTAGGCTTTTGTGATTTTTGTACACTTCATATGAAGTGCTTGTGCTAGAAAATGTTTAAAGTTTTTTGTTGACTTGGTGAGAAGATAAAAATTCAAAAGTAAATATAGCATTGCAGGAGAAGTTTGATGAAGTCAGTATATCCCCATCTATATTTAAACTGTGAAGTAAAATTCTACAATGAAATTAGGACATTGTTAGATAAAGTTACAAGTTTAATAGATAAACGGACGGGAGATGGGCACTTTAATGAATCTCAAAATGAAGATGTCCCTCATTTCAAATGCATACTCATCAAGAGTTGACTTTTCATCAAGAGGAAACTTTACTATACATTTCTAATCCAGCACGGTTCCCCCAAAATCTGCCCAATATTATGCAATTTTCTCTTGATTACTATAATACTGCTTACCTTGATTAATAGTTATTCTTAATAAATAATTCTTTCTTAAGGAAATTATTATAGATTATTTGTACAATGAATAATTTTTATGTTTTTCCCCATTATCTTTGATGGTTACTTATTTTTCAATAATCTTTGAATTTCATCCCATGACTCTTAGGACAGATTCCAAGCTCTTTAAATGGCCTTACAAGCTCACGGGCAATGTCTATACTTCAGACACCTGACCTTTCAGTTTTTCCAGTGGGCCACACCCATGGCAGTTTAAAAATAGGGCCTTAAAATTCTTTGATCATCATCACATTGAGATTCTCCACCCCTTAACTCTAGACTGGCTTGTGGTTGTTTTGACCCATACGGGTTGCCTGAAGTGACACTGTGGGGTTGTAGAAGTCCATGTGGCTTCAGACCAGTTCTCTTGGAACACTCAGTCTCAGAATACTCCCTCTTGGAACCCAGATGCCATGCTGTGAAGCCCAGGCCACATGGAGAAGTCCGGTGTAGGTGCTCCAGTTGAAATCCCAAGCCAAGCTCCCAGCTGACAGTCAAGATCGTCTTCCAGCCACATGCAGCAGCCATCTTGGATGTCCAGCATTGAGGAGCCTTCAGTTGACTCTAGCTCTAGCTATTATCCTACTGCAACCTTAGGAGATGTTAATCAAGAACCAGCCAGCTGAGCCCAATCAACCTACAGAACTGTGAGGGATAAAATAAATTGCAGTTTTATGCTGCTGCATTTTGGGGTCCCTTGTTATGCAGTCACAGTATCTAGAACAATGCTCTTTCCTACCACAGGCTTTTAATAGTTTTTTTTTTTTCCTTCTTCCTAAATGTTTTTTTCTGACCTGTATACTTCTGCCTCCCATTCCTTGTTACCTGGCTCTTATTTACTTTTCAGATCAAAACTTAAAATTTACTCCTTTAGTGAAGTTTTCCCTGACTATATATCTTGGATTAGTTTGCTTATATTTTCACAACATTCTGAAGTTCTTGAATGTGGTAGGTTATTGAATGCAGTAAACAATAGAGTACAAGTATGAGAGTGATTCTACTTGGCACTACTCCTTTTAAACTCCATAGATCCATTTTTTCCCCATACCTTAATAAAATCTAAAGTAGATTTTTGAGTCACTTAATAATTAATGAAGTAGTCTCTCTGGGGAGGGCACTAAAAAGTTCAGCTCAGTCTAATAATCATATTCCAGTTCAGTTAGAGAGGTACAAAAACTCCAATGCCATTCAACATTAAAACTCTCCCCTTTCTCGGCCTAGGCTTCTGGCTGAGAGACCCACATAGGGTAGGAGACTTGCTCAGCTTCTTCCCTCTGTCCTCAATCACTTCCTCTTACACTTGCAGTGACTGTTTCTGAGCCCTCTGTGGTCAAACCAGGGGGACAGTAGATTAGGAAAAAGTATAGTCTGCTGTGGCTGGTACTGTTGTTGTCTGATGCTGGGGCATATGCACAATTGCTGGATCTTTTTCTTTTAAGAGCCACCTGGGGAGTTTCTCAGGGACCCTCCCTCTGCAGATCTTTAGACTGCAGCTCTTTCAATGTGTGAAATCAGTGTCTGTCCTTCGGCGGCCTGACCCTAAGTCCCATTCCTGGCAGGCTGGTTCTTCTCTGTTGGGATCACGTTGCCTTCAGGTTATTTAAGAGTTCTCTTTCATTAGGGCCCTAGGCCAGCTCCTTCTGTGAGGAAGATATTTAGCACCCAAGAAACATGAAGGATTAACAGATATCTGGACAGTGGGAATGCAGATTTCTCCCAACTCAGCCTGGGGTCTCAACTGCTTTGCTGTTTCCGGCTCATCTAACCAAGCCCTTTCACTTTTGGACTCTTCAGGGATGAGTCATATATTCTTCCACAAGTTTTCCAAACTCCAGGGGACATATGCCAAGCACTCTGAGTAAGTAAAGCCCCTCTTAACTGGCTTGGTAGAGTGAGTCAGAGGCAAGCCCCCTCCTCACCACAATGAGTGGGAGTAGGGGAAAGCCCACAAGTCTTCAGTATCTCTCCAGAGAATGTCTGTCTCTGATTTCTCCAAACTCTGATAATCCCCAAGATGCTTATAAATCCTTGTGGGGGGAGGGGTGATAAGCCAAAGGTCACAAGATGTGTTTTTAGACCACCCTCTTTGCAAATCCTGCATAAGATTTAGTATTTCAATTTGGAATATGGTACTTCTGATAAAGTAAACTGAGATAACAGGAGAAATTGTGCTTAAATACTGTTAAAACATTTATTAAATTGTAATAATTTTTGTTTAACATTTTCTTCCTCCCGGGACTACCGTGAGACCCAAATATCTTATCTGAGTTTACTCACAGTGACTGTGCTTAGGACAGTGCCTGGTGTCTTTTAAAAATGCTAAGTATTTATTGAATGATGCAAGAATAAATAAATACATTTAGATCATCTAACTGTTGGACTTTTTGTCCTCTATGAACTAATTATTAAGTCCAATTAATCATAATACTCATTTTTCACATGTAAGTACATGGATATACACATAATTATTAAATTTCGAGCTTCACTATTTCCTCCCAACAGTCCTCAAACAAATAAAAAGTTATTTTCTTGGTGTCTATTTTTCCTCAGGAGAAGAGTAATCTTTCTGTCTAAAAAAATAATAATTTCCTTCTAAGTATTAATAGAGGCTATATATTTAAACATGAAGTTAGTTAAATAGAAGGAAAAAATGCGAGGGGAAGTATTGTGGAGAATGAAGTTCTATTTAGTTTACTATTTTTCAGTTATATTAAATGTACTGTAAATATCCTATACCATTTTCTTTCCTTTTTAAATAGCCTGCACTGGATACATTTCTAAGAAGCAAGACTTGTGCCTATGTAATTCTTTCTACCATGTGTGTAGCCCTATATAATTTCTCATGCTAAGAGAAATTCAGTACACACTTTGCTGGTGATGACAGGAAGAAGATGAGGAGGAGGCTAGGAGAGCAGTGCAAAGGAGGACAGCCCTCGCGCTGCTGAGGAAATCCTGCCAAAGAGCTCATCTCTTTGGTGCTCATCGCCCGCCCCCTTGCAAGCATTCTCATCATGATAAATTTCAGTCTTACCTTTGTTTTTTGTGTCAATGTACAACAAAGAGAGTGCTCAGGTGATGGGATTATTGGAACATCGCACTCCTAGTGCAGCCAACATAAAACTGAGAAGAAGAGAACTTCTTTGAGGGTCTTTCTCCCACCCACTTTTAGGACTGCTTCTTCCTGTGGACCCAGCTGTCCCCAGTCTACAAGGAACCTCCCATTTGCGGCATTATTCGGCCTGGGTCTCTGGACTTAATGGCTTCCTTGATGTGTGCCTCATTCGTTTGGGCTGTTTCCTGTTGAGGAGCTAACAAAATTGATTTGTGCTATTGAGATATCAAGCTACAGTTTGTAAGTAAGGTATTTCCATTTTGACACTTGGACTTTTAAGACCTTAATCCTAATTTTTTGTTTCTTCTCTTCCTTCTTGTCTGCCTTTCTTTCTTTCTTTCTATATAAAGTTTTGGAGCACCTCAGCTGGTGCCATGCATTACAGCAGACCCTGGGGACACAGCCTGTAGTCCTAGTCTCATGGAAGGGATGTGGAGCATGGGCCACTGCTAAAAATAAACCAAAATAAATATGTTTTTAACATATAGAAGCATAACACATCTAATTTCTGAGTCCATAAACAATACCCCAATCAATCAACTGTGCTCCTACTCATTTGGCAGGAAAGATAAAATCTATTCACCGTGTTTGTCTCAATATTCTAACAGTGGAATATGTAGTTGCTATGGAGTTGGAGAAATATTTTGACTAGAATATTTTGGGTTTCCCTCAAATCATGTTACTTCACCTATACATAGTTAGTCTATACATATTTGCCTTCCAGGGATGAATAAGTCAATTTTCCCTGTCCTCTTGTCTCCGATTGTGGTAACCTAGAATAACTCATTTAGTCTATGCTCAGATTTATTGCAAATATTCAAAATGTGTCTTCCGTCCACCGCTCTGTTTAGATGGTATACCAGTACGCTCAAGTGCTGAGTGCAGTCAGAATGCCCCAAACCTCCTGTCAGAGCACCAGAGCTTAAAGGCTTTTCTTTACTTTTCTCTCCAGTGCACTCTCTGATTTTATAAAGAATAAATTTCACACAGATACATACCTCTTTGTGAAATCATATTTTAAGAATTCCCAGTAGTTTTTTTCTCCCCATAGAAATTTTTGGTTTTTTTTTTTATCTCAGTCAGTTTTCCTTTATTTCATATGTGTTCTTTTATCCTTGTCTTCTAAAGAGAGCACCAAACAAACTACATCTGTAAGTCGTATCAGTATATGACTCATTTCTTCAAAGTTATCATACCAATTTGATAATACACACTTTCCCACATTAGCATTTGGCTTTCTTTACTTTATGAAAGAGAGATGCCTTTCTTGTCAACGCCTTAAACAGGACTGACTAGTTTTTGTTTTCCCAGTTCCCTAGGATTGATACTGACTCACCAACAAAAATGAAACATAAAATTATAATACAAACACATGAAGATAATTTAAACCAAGTAAAATAGTAAGTTCATAGTTATAAAATGGTTGCTTAATAACCATAGTTAATAACAAAATACATTTGCTTGGAATGACTTATATTGACTATTGTTCCACCATGTTTCTATCAAGTTCATACTTATATGTCCTGCCCAATAAAACTGAAATAATTAAACAAAAATGTACAGGTCAACAGCAAACTGTCTACTGTATAACATTTTCATTTTAAAATGAATTACTGTATTAGCTTATTTATTGTTATTTTTCTTTTTTCATACCTACTACATATGTGTCTGTCAATGAATTAATAAATTATCCTTTCTGGGCTTTTTTGGTCATTTCTCTCCTTCTTAACGTTTTCACTCTAAAAGGTAAGCTGAGACAGTAAGAAGTTGTTCAAATCAGTATATTTTATAATTTACAACAGCAACCTGGTAAAAGCTGTTGCTGCAAGTAAACATTAAGATAATGAGGTATGATGAGAGGCAGTATTTTGTAATACAAGGTTATACTTTTGAATGTTCAGAGGGGCCAGGCAAGTAGCATAAGAACTAATTATTGCCAGATCTCCCAACTTTTCAAGAGAAGGTAAAATTTGCTTTTATAAAAATTCTCCTGATTTTTAAATCCCTGAAATTAATTTAAAAATAAAACGCTATGTTTTTCTGCACTACATGGGCCATACTAAACAATTGTGTATAACCCCTGCATGATCTTTTGTGATTTCTGCTGTAATAATCGAGAATGTGGGTTTTGCAGTTAGACAGCCTGAAATTCAGATCACACAGACGTGTGGGACATTGAGCAAGTGACTCAATTGTGCTGCGCTTCGTTTTTTCACCTGTTACAAGGGATAATAATTGTACTTCTCTCATAGAATTTTAGTGATAATTAAATGAGGTATTAATAATATTCACATACAGCTTAGCACAAAGTGGACACATAGTAAGTATTCAAGCAAATTTGGTGATGTGGCAGGTTGTATTTACCAAACATGGTCAATAAGGTATGTCTCATTCCACATGCTCTTCTCACAATGTGAGAAAGGGTCTGCGTACTCTTCGAACTTTCTCAATGAATAAAGTGAGCTGGCAGTGGTGTTATGTGACTTCCAAAACTGGGCCTTCAAAATGCCTCACACTTCTCCCTTGTTCTCTGGATACACTCATTCTTGGAACCCAGCAGCTTTACTGTAAAGAAACCCAAGCATATTTATTTCCCAAGACTGTAATAACAATGTACCATGAAGGGAGTGGCTTAATGTAACATAAATTTATCATCTCACAGTTCTGAAATCTAGAAGTCTGAAATCAAGGTGTTGGTAGGGCTATGTTCCCTTTGAAACCTGTAGGAGAGCATTTTTCCTTGCCTCTTCCTAGCTTCTAGTGATTTGCTGGCAATTTTTGGTGTTCCTTGGGTTACAGATGCTTGTCCCAATTCTCTGTCTTCACGTGATGTTCTCCCTATGTCTTTCTGCATTGTCTCCTCCCATGTGTGTCCGTCTCCATGTCCAAATCTCTTTTTTTATAAAAGATACCAGTCATATTGGATTAGGGCCCACCCTCATAACCTCGTTTTTAATTTATTACCTCTATAAAGACTTACAGAGTAAGGTCATATTCTGACGTGCTGGGGATTAGGACATCAACATATCCTTTTGGTAGGACACAATTCAACCCACAGCTTCCAGTCACAAGGAGAGGTCATGTGTTGGCTGAGATGCCAACTGAAGGCCAGCATCCACTGCCAGGCATGGAAGTGAAAAAGCTTTGAGATGACCCCAGCCCCAGCCACCATCTAACTGTAACTATAATATATGAGCTAAACTGAGTGACAACTTGCGTAGTTGAGCATAGTCAGTTCCAAAAGCCATGAGAGATAGTATAGCGATTGTTGTTTTAAGTCACCAACTTGTTGTTTGAAGCCATGCAGCAATAAATAACAGGAGCAGAAGTCATGTTGAGATGGTAAAAAGGTTTCTCCCCACAGAGGCCCAAAACACACCCTGCATTTGCAGCTATATCTGAGCACCTGTGGCTGGATCAGCCTGCATCTTCCTCCTGCCTTGTCCTGCTGTGGCATTTTTCAGGTTGAACATGATAAATTCTTACCCTTCTTAGATGCCTGAAGCTTCATTTCTCGACTTTTACTAACAGTTCTCTCATTCCTTTTATGCAGCCATTAATATACTCCTTTTCTTTACACTCTACCTTGGCATATATGGTGTTTATTCTCTTGCCATTTCTTGTAATAATATCTTTTCTCAAGATGTTTCTGTTATGTTTGATAAACACATAGGCCAAAATAGCTTGGAATTGGTGGGGCATGGTGGCTCATGCCTGTAACTCTAGCAGTCTGGAGGCCGAAGTGGGAGGACTGCTTGAGATCAGGAGTTCCAGAACAGCCTGAGCAAGAGTAAGACCCTGTCTCTACTAAAAATAGAAAGAAATTAGCCAGACAATTAAAAGTATACAGAAAAAATTAGCCGGGCATGGTGGCACATGCCTTGTAGTCCCAGCTACTTGAGAGGCCGAGGCAGGAGGATCGCTTGAGCCCAGGAGTTTGAGGTTGCTGTGAGCTAGGCTGACACAACGGCACTCCAGCCCAGGCAACAGAGTGAGACTCTGTCTAAAAAAAAAAAAAAAAAAAAAAAATTGGAATTTCAGATATTTGGAACTCATATATTCTTCCTCATCAATGCTTCGTTTTCTACCATAAACATTGGCAGTGGAAAGGAGAAAAATGGTCAAACTTAATAGGTTATATTGTTACCAATCTTTAAAAATGTATCTTTTATTTTTATCAAAATTATATTTGCATATATATGTGTGTATATATATATATATATATATATATGTAATAAAAGAATGGTCTTGCCAACAGCTAACAAGAAAAATAAATTTCTAACTGGCAGGTGCTTAGAGTAGCATGAACTCTGTTCCTAAGGTTAGAAACATGAATATCTCTCCTACAGAGATGTTTACCTAGCAATTAAAAGAAACTGAGCAGACAAAAGAAGGTATCAATCCTCATTAACATTCACTGGAGCTGGTCAATTCACATTCCAAAAGGGAAAAGAGTTTCTGGGAGAGGGGCTTTCAGGTGCTGGCCTTGCTCCAGAAGCACCCCTTGAAGTTGGGTGGGTCTACAGGTGCTATCTTGGAATCTGGGGCTGTTGGGGAGGTGTTATCTGGCACTTTGGTGGGCCTAAAAGCCTGGAGCCCCAGGGATTGACTGGCCTAGTGCTGGGGCCCACTTGAAGTCTGGCGTTTTGGGAGCCGACTTGGAGCTAGGTTGGGCCGGAAGTCTTGTCTACCTTGCAGGTGGAGTCCTTGGGTGCTAGACAGACTCTGGGATGGGGCTGGAGCCCAAGGCTATGGGGTTGGCCTGGTGTTGGGTAGGGTGAAGCTTGAGGACACAGAGGCCAACATGGAGCTGGAGCAGGCCTGCAGCTTGGGGTCTGGGACCTTCCCAGGAGCTAGGACATATGGGTTTCACTTTGGTGTTGTGATGGGCCTGTGGTCTGTGTTCATGGGTGCTGACCTGGAGTCTGAAGCAGCAGGTACTGTCGTGGTGCCAGGAAGGGGCCCAAAGCTTGGGGCCATGGGGTCAGCCTGGAAATGGAGTAAGCCTGAAGCCTAGGGCCTTGGGAGCTTCTCTGCAGCTGGGGTCTGCAGGTGCTGGCCTGGTGCTGAGGTGGATCTGAAGCCTTGGGCTGTAGGGGCCTGCTTGGCATTAGGGAAAACCTGGAGGATAGGTCCATGGTTGCTAGACTAGAGCCTGAGTCCACACAAGCCAGCCTGGTGCTGGGGTCCACAGCAAAGCTGAGTACTCACTTTCCCCAGACAGAGCCTCTCTCTCTCTGAGCCGTGCTGCACAAGTTTGGGGAAGGGGAGAAACAGGTCATGTGAAATAACCCTTCCCACCCCATGCAATGCAACTTTCCTTATTTCTATGCTACACCAGGGCGCTATAATCTTGCAACTGGTTTCGTTAGCTCTTATAAAGGTATTTTTATGTGTGAATATTTGTTCAAATTGATGTTTCTGCAAGATGGCAAAACAT
>CAUYSK010038697.1:0-11023 GCA_963575035.1 Avahi laniger
TTTTTGGTAGAGATGGGGTCTCGCTCTTGCTCAGGCTGGTCTCGAACTCCTGAGCTCAGAACGATCCGCCCACCTCGGCCTCCCAGAGTGCTAGGATTACAGGCGTGAGCCACCGCGCCCGGCCTTGATTTTATTTTCTTAATAGCTATTTGGAATTTCTAACTTGTAACAAGGAACATGTATAACATCATTAAAAAATTAGTAAATGTGTTCCTGAACCAAAGATGATGGTTAATATGTTAGCCGTTGTCTTTAATATTTGGCACTTAAAAAAAAAAATTAATGTTAATCTCATCACCCAGAGAAAGCCAGTTCACATTTTGGTTCACGTACTTGTTTTTTATAAATTTACAAAAATGAGATCATAGTATTTTATATCTTACTTTTAAAGTTAATCTATGGTGAGCATCTTCCATGTTAGGAAATATTCTTTTAAAGCATCATTTTCGAAGAGTGCATAGTATTACATTATATGCGTGTTGTCTAGCTTATTTCATCATTCCCCTTTTAGTGTATCTCTCTTCGTGGTGGCAAGCTATGTGTGGAAGGTCTTGTCTGATTTGAGAACACAACTGCCAGTTTTCTATGCCTTTTGTATGACCCCGTTTTTGTTCAGATTCCTTTTCTACTGGCCTGCACTATGTATTGTGCGTTTCATTCATTCCAGTTCACCACCCAGTTAGAATGTAGCAAACTAATTTACAGTTGCTAAGCCAGGCTGTTCAAGGAGTTAACTGAGGCAAGAATTCATTCTGCTGTATGTACACACACCCACACACAGACACACACACATTGTTACGCCAGTAAGTTTCAGGAAATTATTTCAAAGTCTCAACACTATATACTGCTTGGAAAGAACCTCCGTATCCCACTTTCCCTCAAAGACAAGAAGATAATTAATTTTGAAGTGTTCAAAAAAAGAGCAAAGAAAGAAAGAAAATAGATGGATACAATATCCTGAACTGATTACTATAACAGGAAGAAAAGAAAGGGGATTGAAGAAATGAAAAGCAAAATGAAACAAAATAAAACACCTAAAACTTTTTCCAGAATTCTTTTGGCTTGGAAGTACAAAAACAATAGAGACATAAACCATTGTCAGTCCCAGGCAGGTGCATGGCCTCAGAGCCGACCCACTTTGGTGGTAGTGCGAGTGGGTAGACTTTTGGTAAAAACATGGCAGCTCCATCACAAGCCCTCAGTCACCCTGTATCTTATCATCTTATTTTATTTTCTTTAAAACATTCATCAGTCTGAAATGATTTCATTTATTTATTGTTTCTTTTTCCCTATTAGAATATCTTCTTGAGATCAGGGACTGTTACTCATCTTACTTATCAACCTATAACAGTTCTTGGCATTTACTAGGCAGAAATATTTGTAGGATGGGTGAATGAATGAAGGAATTTAAAAAAGGATGAAGGAACTAAGTCAGCTAACTCACATATCCAAAGCCACATTCTTAGCTAATAACTGGAGGACATAAAATTATAATCCATGTCTATGCTGCCTTTTAATTATTTGTATCCTGAAATTTTGGTAGTCATGGAGTTAGCTTCCATTGGCTCTTAGTAACTGAATAGTGGGAGTTCTTAAATGGACTTCATTAAATCCTTAGCACATAGAACTTCTCCTTGTTAGCATAAAACAAAGATCCATTGAAAAGGGGGATAGTTTGAGTGTTAGATATTAGATTCTGGGATGCTTCCCTATTGTAAACTGAATGACGTTTTCTTTTATCTAGAGGAAAGGTAATAGGAAGTGACATTTCTGTTTATAATGTCTTAGGTAGTCTCAAGTGCGTTTTAAGAGCCAGCTTAAATAAAAAAAAAATATGCAAAAAGATCATTAAAATCTCAATGTAAGATAAAAAAAATAGCAAAGAGGGATAGAAAAATAAGTAATAATTATCCCCAAACAAGAACATTGTTACTATGATTAATTCTGAGCTTCTTTACAAAAGTTCACGAGAGGCAACCAATTTTCAGGTACTGGATTCTAAAATGAAGCATTTTGTGAGCTTCTGAACAGCAGAGTCACAGTTTGCACGTGGCCTTTGTTTCCCCCACAGGATCACCCAGTATACTCCATACCAGCCCGAGGTGTCTCAGGGGAGACTGGAGAGTCTACTCAACTATCAGACCATGGTGTGTGACATCACGGGCATGGACATGGCCAATGCGTCCCTGCTGGACGAGGCGACCGCGGCTGCAGAGGCGATGCAGCTGTGCCACAGGTGAGGGGCTCAGCCGGGGCTTCCTCCGGGAGAGGGACAACCTCCGGACTGCCTGCTGTGCAGCCTGGCCACGCTGGCCTGGTCAGGGCCCGCACTGGTTGCACACAGCACATGTACACACACACACCTTTGTATATGGGACACACGTTGTATCAGCGTCCTCGTATCAGTCAACTGAGGTAACAAAAAGATCTGAAATATTAATGGTTTTAAAAAAGCCACCATTGTCTAACATTACATAAGAAAGACATTTCGTTTTCTCTACATTATGTTAAGTCCAGAGGTAATGTTAAGTTCGAGGGCGTTATGGCAACCTGAGATTTTATCAAGGACCCGTGCTCCCCTCTCTCTGCCACCTCCGTGAGGCTTTAATTCTCATGGTCGGAAGACCACCGCAGGAGCTCTAGCCGTGGCATCTGCACCCAGGAAGAAAAAGCGAAGGATAAGGAAGACTTCTAGCTAAGTGAGCCGTCTTTAAAGTGTTTTTTAGAAGGCTCCATTTAACAGCTTTCACTTACACTTCATTGGCCACCCTTTCTAATTTTTTTAGATGGACGCAGTGCTGCCCCCTACATATTGGTTCTCTTAGTCCAGGTGAAGGGAAGAATGGATATTGACCAGGGACCGGCCATCTGTAATGTAGTGTATATGTAATACCATACTCCTTTATGAAGGATATTGTTCTTAGGTTGTATTTAATGTTTTATAATGTTTTATAAGATAATGTGAACACTTCCACATGTCTTTAGTCAGCTTTGTAGAATATGACTTACTGTCTCCATGGCAGCACTCATTTGCGTGGAAGTACCATGATTTATTTCATCTCACCTGTGTTGTTACACATTTAGTTTGGCCTCACCTTTTACTGTTGTTAATAATTATTCAAATGCATCACTATTATAAATCTTTGTCAAAACTTCTGAGTATTTCCTGAGGATCCATTTCTAGAAGTAGAGTACCTGCCTCATGGTGCGTGGTGAATAAATTGTTCTCTTCCTCCTCCTCCTCTCCCTTCATTCTTAGCCTTGTGAGTCCTTTGGGATGTAACTTCTGGTAGAATCCTCACGTATGTGGTCATCTTGTTGGGAAATCTGCGCACATGCGTGGTATATCAGGTTTTGCGCCCTAGGCCCCGAGCGCCCTTGTAAACCTCTTCCCTGGCTTTCACAGACTTGGAGCGGGGATGAGCCCCAGGCTTGCTCAGCACCTACGTAGGCCTCTGGGGTGCTTCCAGCCACAGGCCTTTCTGTTTCCTGCGCGACCTTGGGGAGTGGGGTCAGGTTCTTCCCCCTGTCGGGGGCAGACAGCAAGGAAGAAATATCATCCACCCACCTCTCTGGTGGTTATTCTCAGCTTTTCACTCATTTTTATCTTTCTCTTTCTTGTTCCCAACTTCTCATTGCTCTTCCATCTTTTTCTACGGAAGAGCCTTCCTCTCACGCTTGCGGAAGCTGAGGGCTTCCTCGTTGTTTGTTCGGGGTTTGTCCTGACCTGCTTAGTGTGCATGGGCTAATCACACGCACACTCTGCAGACGCTTCACTCGCTTCCTTCCAACTTCCATTGCTGCGGCGCGCATTTGCATTCACCCTTGAAAAGCAGCCTAAGGAACTTAGGTTTGTGCTTCTTTATATATTTAGCCAAAAATGACCTTCCAGTTCAGGTCGTTTAGGCGTAGATAGCCTTTTTCTCCAGATTTGTTTACATTCCAACTGTGAATAGCCTTGTGCATTGGATAACTAATCATTTTTGTATTTCCCCAACTCTGCTTACTCTTCTACTAAATTTATGTTTCTTACAACATAATACCTGTACATAGTGAAAAAAAAATCAAATGGTTTAGCAGGATATAATGGAAAGTAAAACTTTTTTTTCCCAGTCCTGGCTCCCTGATGGAGCCACTGTTGACTGTTCATTGTGTAACTTTCTGGGAAATTAAGTGTATACCACACAGTACATGTACCCACCCCCACCTTCTCCTTTTATCCGGATGTGCTCATGATACATGAACTGTTAAGTGTCCCCACCAGTTTGGTTTCCTGAAATGACGGGCTGCTAGACAGCTCCCAGGAGAGCTCCCACTCTTCTCCTTCAATAGCCTGGTGGCCCTGCACGCGTCACAGCCTTATCAGAGTCCTTTGCCTCTTGAACTGAGTTTAGATAATCTCTAAATGCTCCTTTAGTGATAAAATTCTAAGATGTTTTTATTTAGAAGAGTTGATTTTTACATTTTCACTTGTGTCTAATCATTGCCTTTTGCTTTTCTTTCTTTTTTTTCTCATGGTGTTTTTTTACACTTTCAACGATTTTATAACTGAATTTGCTAAATGGGATTAGAATGAGAATTGGATTTAAGTAGAATTCGAATCCATAAATGTCATTGGTTATTAATGACTGTGTTTTTGTACTGTGCTCAGACTTATCCTAAGTAATATGTTTGCTTTGCACTCTTCGAAGTTAGTCTGTTCTAACCCCAGAGCCAGTAATGGTGAACCCATTGGGGTAACTGGGAGAGAGGATGAGAACTTATTCCATAAAGAACTGCCTGAGGTACAAAAAAAAAAAAGAAAAAGAAGTTAGTCTGATTTTCATCCAGGCATGGTGGCTCATGCAGAAACATTGCTTGAGGCTAGGAGTTTGAGACGAACCAGGACAACATAGCAAGACCCCTAAAAATAATAAAAATAAAAAATTTTTAAAAAGCAGTCTGATTTCTTTAATGTTCATGTTTGAATGTGCTTTTTCTTTTCAACAGGCACAACAAGAGGAGGAAATTTTTTGTTGACCCCCGTTGTCACCCACAGACAATAGCTGTCGTCCAGACTCGAGCCAAGTAATTTAATTTTATTTGTGTTTTGAACTCAGGGCTCATATCATGCTTCTGAGAGCTGCTGTTTCTCTTTTTTTCTCACTTCCAAACTGACTGGAGGAGAACTTGGTTTAAAGGGGGGTTGTTGAGTTTTGCTTTCCCTCCCACTTTCTTCCAGGGATCTCTCTGGTAAGTAAACTGTGTCAAAATTGAAGGGAAAATATGCAGTTGCCTTTGCTTTAAGGAATTTACCAACTTTTTTTCTTTTGTAAAAAGAAAATTAGAAATATAAAAGTCATTTCAATGGTGTTTTGGAAAGTTTGAAAAACAAAGGAAAAAAACGGAACTCACACACAACTCTTATGATTTCGTGTGTATTCCTTAGAAACATATTTCACAGGGAATGCACAATGCCAGGGTGCAGTATAATGTAGTTTAAAGTCTGTTATATTTGTTTAGTGCTTTAATCAGGTAAAACAAACCCGGCACAACCACCCCTGGTAGATACTTGCTTTCTCCTTTGCAGAAGTTGAGCATTCTTCTCTCCACCAATACCACCATCCCTTCAAAAGGGGTTTTCTGACATGTGAATGGCATTAGATAGTTTTAAGAATCTAAGGACTTCTTCCTTGTCTTACTGATGCCTTTCCAGTTGCTTAAGACTAATCAAGGTAACAGAGGTGATGGCTCTGGTGTCACAGGTACTGGTTCTGCAGCCCTAGGAAGCGCCGATCCTGTTCCTCTCTCAGGAGCAGATAGAAACGGGACAGGGAGAAGGGCAGGAGAGAGAGACAGAAGCTGGGCTGCTGAATGCACTTGAGTTGCTGTGAAGCTCTGTGGCCACTGAGGGGCCAGGGCTGGGAAGAGGTGGGCTTGGGGGCCACAGAGGGGAGCGTAGAAAATGAAGCTGTCTAGCTGAAAACAGAGGTTAGTTAATTAATTTTCCCTTGTAAACTGAAAGCATGATTGTTCTTTGTCCTCTGTGTTTCCAGATATGCTGGAGTCCTCATTGAGCTGAAGTTACCCCATGAAATGGATTTCAGTGGAAAAGATGTCAGTGGAGTGTTGTTCCAGTACCCAGACACAGAGGGGAAGGTGGAAGACTTTGCGGAACTTGTGGAGAGAGCCCATGAGACCGCGGTAGGCAGACCTTACCTATCTGTCTAACATCTATTTGTCCTTTGCTGTGCTGTAATTTCTTTATGATTATCCCACGGAATGGAAAAACTCTCCTTCCTCCATTCTTCACTTTTGTTTTGCTCACTGATTCCTGGCACATGGTAGGCATTCAGTAAATATTTGTTGAATGAATGAATAAGCAAATGGAGTTTGCAGGATATGAGTCTGCTCTGCCAGTCTTGCTCTGGTTGAGATAATTTACCCCTCTCCCCTACTGTCAGGGAAAGGTAACAACCTTGTCCTTTTTTTTCTCATTTCTTTTCTAGAGCTTGGCCTGCTGTGCCACTGACCTTTTGGCTCTGTGCATCTTGAGGCCACCTGGAGAATTTGGGGTAGACATTGCCCTGGGCAACTCACAGAGATTTGGAGTGCCCCTGGGCTACGGGGGGCCACACGCAGCCTTTTTTGCTGTCAGAGAAAACTTGGTGAGGATGATGCCTGGAAGAATGGTGGGCGTGACACGGTAAAGCCACTCATGCTTCCTCCCCTTTTATCGAGGTTCCCCCTGTCCTTCTCCTGATCACAGTTGTTGACTTCTCTCTGAATGGAACTGGGCCACGTTGGGTCAATTAAGAAAATGTGCAATATGGATTCAGAAGAGAGAATCTGTGTGTGGTATGAACATAAATGTACATATTTGAGAAAGCATATGTATAATTTACAAGGTATTAGTACTGAAGTCATATAAATGAATTTGTTTAGGTTGATAGAATCCTCTAAAAATATTTTAGGTGTGTTTTGCATTTAACCAGTTTCGCAAAAGTATTTTCATGCCACATGTTTCCGTAAAGACAAGTGCAATGCGAGGTTACGGAGCACACACTCAGTGTGATCCACGTTATTTCCTAAAGGCTTCTGCCACTTGGCCATTGTAGTGAGTTCCAAATGTGCTTTCTTCTTTCTTAAGTGCTTACTGGTGAAGCTTCTCAGATTAGGAACATAGCTAGGCTGGGTGTGGTGGCTCACGCCTGTAATCCTAGCACTCTGGGAGGCCCAGGCGGGAGGATCATGTGAGGTCAGGAGCTCGAAACCAGCGTGAGCAAGAGTGAGACCCTGTCTCTACTAAAAATAGAAAAAATTGGCCAGTGAACTAAAAACGGGGGAAAAAAATTAGCTGGGCATGGTGGTTCGCACCTGTAGCCCCAGCTACTTAGCTGGGGAGGCTGAGGCAGGAGAATCACTTGAGCCCAGGAGTTTGAGGTTGTTGTGAACTAGGCTGATGCCATGACACTTTAGCCCAGGAGATAGAGCGAGACTCTGTCTCAAAAAAAAAAAAAAAAAAAAATGAAAACAAATCACTAGTCCTATGTAGAAGAGGAAAGTTTGGAAATTGTTTCTCTATAACAATTGTTTCTCTATAACTGACTTCTAGGTAGATTTGTGGGATTCACTTGAAGCTGGGAAGGAAAGAAGCAGATCTATTGATGGCAACTCCTGGCGCCATCTGTGCTAACTGTATGCTTTATTATTGATGCAGGGATGTCACTGGGAAAGAAGTGTATCGTCTTGCTCTTCAAACCAGGGAGCAGCACATCCGGCGAGACAGGGCGACCAGCAACATCTGCACAGCTCAGGTAAATCACGTCTGACACGACCACTCAGTGCCTTAATCGACAGAAATGAGCTGCTCGTTCGTTCACCACCAACTGAGCAGTGTGTACGCCAGAAACGGCAAGGTCTTATTGGTAGAGAAGCCTCATGGTCTTTTCAGAACCAAAATATGATGTATCTTAGTGGTGTTCTGTTAGTGTACACCCTTTGCCTGTGCATTTGCATCACCATATGTGTTTTAATATATATGAAAAAAACATTATTAGTTTCTATTTTACCTAAAATCCCATTGTTAAATCTTGAGCAGATTCAGCTTAAAGAAAGGACCGAGAGGCCACTGTTTACTCTGTATTTACATGTATTTTAAGTGTGTAGTGCATATAAAATCTAGGATCAGAGTCTCTAGCGTTCTTGGCCTTGGGGCAGGTCCAGTCTGGGTGGAGATGGGGGCATCTGCTTTTAGGGCTGCGATGGAGACTCTCCAGGACTGGGGTGAGGAAGGCGAATTGAGGAAACAGCTCGAGGGACCATCTGGTGGTGGTCACGGCAGTCCTCCTGGGAGCTCAGGACAGGCTTTCCTGAAATGGATGGGATAAAGGAGGAGAGGCTTCCTGGGCTTCTGACCATCCTTCAAGCTCCCGGGCTTACATCACCGGGTTCTTTCTTTTCTTTTTTTTTTTTTTTTTTGAGCAGAGTCTCACTCCGTTGCCTGGGCTAGAGTGCCGTGGCGTCAGCCTAGCTCACAGCAACCTCAAACCCTGGGTTCAAGCGATTGTCCTGCCTCAGCCTCCCAAGTAGCTGAGACTACAGGCATGCGCCACCATGCCGGCTAATTTTTTCTATTTTTAGTTGTTTGGCCAATTTCTTTTTATTTTTAGTAGAGATGGGGTCTCACTCTTGCTCAGGCTGGTCTCGAACTCCTGAGCTCAAACGATCCACCCACCTCGGCCTCCCAGAGTGCTAGGATTACAGGCGTGAGCCACCGCTCCCGGCCCTTTTTTCCTTTTTAAAAAAATTTTTAAAAAGACTTAGGGGTGCAAGTTCCGTTACATGTTTATATTGTATAGTGGTGAAGTGTGGGCTTCCAGTGTACCCATCACTTGAACAGCGTATGTTACAGAGGTAATTTGCCATCCCTTCCCCCTAGCTCAGAGGGTTCTTGAGACCCAGCCAACCCCTAGGGTCAGGTTGAGGCCCACTCCTGAGCACAGGGTCCACTGTAAGCGCATCTCTTCCAGTAAAGGTCAGAGAGAGAGAGAGAGACAGATGTCATAGACACTTCAATGGAGGTATAATGCTCTTGTCTCTCAGGGAATTGGCTCCTTGAACCACTGCTGGGTTTTAGAAAGCCTCTCTAGGAAGGCACTGGGCAATAAGGTCTTATTATAGTTGGTCCTACAGACACTGGTCTTTGGAGCCGTTTCTCAGTTCTTCTTGTATTCCTTTTGCTTCAGGAAGGTGCTGTCTATTTTCAGGTTAGAGCTCTTCCAGTATCATGGGAAACAGCCAGTTATCACAGGTTTTTCCTCTGTCGAAAAACAAGTTAATCTTTATACAATGCCTCTGCTTTCTACAGTTTACTGTCCATTTGTTGAATTCTCTGCTTACGTGTTCTCCCCCTTCTCTGCCGCTGACTTCTCTTGTCTCTGCTGCCCATGTTCTTCCAGAAGTGTCTTTCTGATCATAAGGCCTTTTAGGGCCTCAGTTTTCTGCCTCAAGTTTCATTTTCCAGGTGGTCTTGAGCCGTCTGCAATGGACAAAAGTTATGTTCCTGCTTTTTAAGTTCTTCCAGTTCATGTATAGCTGATATTTCATCACTTAACTTGGGGTATAAAAGGTCTGTGTCTTTTGCAGCAATTACTAAAATGATGTTTGTCCTGGAGATCACCATACTCGTCTTGTCTGGTTTTCTTCTCATCTTGTCGATCCTCTAACTCTCCATGTGTTCCTTTTCATAATTGGTTGCTGTTATTCCTAAGTCCAGTGTCATTCTCTTTGTAAGCACTAAATTATCCCTTTTTGTTAGGAGGTGGCTGATACCCTTTGAGTTGTTCCTTTAGCTCTGTACTTTGACCCACCCCAGCCTCCTGCTTCCTGTAGCAACTGTTCCATATTCTTTTCTTTTTTCTTTTGAGACAGGATCTTGCTCTGTCACCTGGGGTGGAGTGCATCATAGCTCTCTGGCCCTTCGTGTGTGCCATCATGGCAAAGTTAGAGGGAATCAAGAAGCAGTCCAAGAATGGCAAGCTGTTTTTTTTTGTTTTTTGTTTTTTTTCAATTTTTTTGAGACAGAGTCCTCTCCTTTGTCGTCCAGCTGGAGTGTAGTGGCATGATCACAGCTCGTTGCAACCTCTAAATCCTAGGCTCAAGTGATCTTCTTGCCTCAGCTTCCCAAGAAGCCTGGCTAATTTTTAAAAATTATTGCAGAGATGGGGTCTTACTATGTTGCTGAGGCTGGTCTTGAACTCCTGGCTTCGAGCAGTCCTCCCACTTTAGCCTCCCAAAATGCTGGGATTATAGGCATGAGCCATGGTGCCTGGCCCCATATTCTTTTCAATCCTGTTCTTTCTCTTGGCATTGCAGGGTGTACAGTAGACTTCTCTTAGTTTTGCATCATTGATGGGGCATAGTTTATTTTATTTTATTTTAGAGATAGGATCTCACTCTGTAGCCCAGGCTGGAGTGCAATGATGCAGTCATAGTTTACTGCAACCTCAAACTCCTGAGCTCAAGCAATCCTCCCACCTCAGCCTCCCAAGTAGCTGGGACTGCAGGCATGTGCTGCCACACCCGGCTGATTTTTAAATATTTTGTAGAGACAAGGTCTGACTGTTTTGCCCAGGCTGGTCTTGAACTCCTGGCCTCAAACAATCCTTCTGCCTTAGCCTACCAAAGCGTTAGGATTATAGGCCTGAGCCACTGTGCCTGGCCACAAATGGACCTTGAACTGCTGACCTAGTGCACCTGGAGACCACACTGCTGGACTAATGAGATGGGAGGGACTGTGGGAGAATAGAGTGGCCTGGGCAGGTGGTGAGTCTGAGACTTTTTGGTTCCTGACCCTTAACCACCCTCTGTCTCTCCTCCACTCGCAGATGCCATCACTGTCAGTCCTTCCTTGCTCCCCACGCAAGACACATCCTGGAGTTGGGTCCCTTATCTCGGAGAGATTCTGATGCTGTGCTTTTCATTCTCTGTATCACTAGAGCACATACTTCCCTGTAAATATTTTTCTGAAACCTTAATCCAG
>CAUYSK010038698.1:0-60566 GCA_963575035.1 Avahi laniger
CCCCGCCCACACCCCCTACACAACACTCCCGTCCTCGTTGTCCTCTCCCCCCTGCAAATATTTTTTTTTTTTATTTTTTTTTTTTGAGACAGAGTCTCACTTTCTTGCCTGGGGCGAGTGCCGTGGCGTCAGCCTAGCTCACAGCAACCTCAAACTCCTGGGCTCAGGCGATCCTACTGTCTCAGCCTCCCAAGTAGCTGGGACTACAGGCATGTGCCACCATGCCCGGCTAATTTTTGCTATATGTATTTTTAGCTGTCCAATTAATTTCTTTCTGTTTTTGGTAGAGATGAGGTCTCGCTCTTGCTCAGGCTGGTCTCGAACTCCTGAGCTCAGAACGATCCACCCACCTCGGCCTCCCAGAGAGCTAGGATTACAGGCGTGAGCCACCGCGCCCGGCCAAGCAACCAGTTTCTAAGCATCAAATGTAATTTAACTACGACTTCTGGAGACAGAGCCCCCCAAGGTGACAGTTTCGAACATGTGAGTAGACATTTCAGCACAGCCAGGAACATACGATGTCCTTCAAATGATACCAGGAGGCCACCAGCTACACCAAGTTTAAAATACACTCAACCTGCCATGCAAACATAGAGAACCATCCTATTTAGTAAATACAAGAGGTACATGACTGACAACTCTATAACAACCTCTCCAGTAATCTTCTGAATTCATCCATTCAATCAATCATTTATTTGTTCAGCAAATTATTATCGATTATCTAGCCTGGGTCTAGCAATATACTAGGCACTGTGAGGTATACAAAATTGAATAAAGAGCTTACAAAACCATTTAAGGAGACAGGATAGGTCCATAAATAAGTCTAATAAAAGTAGAATAGTCAAAATCCAGCATGGCACATAGAACACTGGAGCTTGGCATACAAAAGACTGAGTTCTAGAGTTCGCCTTTTCTCTTTCTAACTTTGAACAAGTCACTTAACCTCTTTAAGCTTTAGTTGTGTCATTTGTAAAATGAGGATATCATTAGTACCTACTTTGTGAAACTTTTGTGAACCACTAACAAGGTATACATGTATATGTATTTACATAAATACTTCATCAATATAAAAAGATCTGAATATATGAATGCTAATTTTCATGTACTATTATCTAAAAGAAATAGCGACAAAATTCTATGGGAGTTTAGAGATCAGAGGAACTTCTTCCAGTCCAGGAGTCTTTTCTAGTAAAGTAGTTAAGAGATGTTTGCAAGATACAAAGGTAGAGAAGGGAAAGGAGGAGAAGGATCTTCTAGGAAAAGAGAATTTTGTGGCAGAGGCATGACAGTAAAATCAACCAGAAATGTTTATAGAACAGCAACCTGTATAATTCAGATCATACCTGTGTTATTCCTCTTGTATCTTCAGCAGCTGGAAATGTCTAGCACCTATTATGCATTTAATAAAATATTACTTTTGTTGAATGAATGAATGAATGAAATGCTGTAGGTTGAGCAAAGCAAGAGAAGAGACATAGCTGGAGGAAAGCTGGGAGGGTAGGCTGAAGCCAGATGAAGAATCTTAAATGCTATTCTTCTGATCTTCTTCCAGAAGACAAATATATCCCTAGTAATGAGGTATCTTAATTGCATGCCATGTTCCTAACAGAATCCCTCTTAGATCCCAGGGTCACCTCCTGACATCATAACCTGAACTTTTGGAATCCTACCAGCTTTTCCTTCCATGACTGTGAGCTGCGTTAAACTGATTGGCAAGGCCTGACCTGAAATCTTTTAGGGGCTTCAAATGAGTTCAGTTAAGTTCAGTCATTTTTGTGAGTAGCAGTCACAGCCAAGCACCTAGAAAATACTCCAATACTAACTGTCCTCCACATGAACCTAGGAAGAGAAGGTGCTTATGGTCATGAGGACAAAATGGAGAAAGGATCGAGCCCTTCCACAAATGCTAGAGCCAGTGACTCTGGGGGAGAGGTAGAGAGGCAGAGATGCCCTCCTTCTTTGGGAACAGAATGACTCCTGCACAGACAGCTGCTGTGCTCACCAGATCCCCCATATACCCAGTGTCCCTGCTGTCTGCAGTGAAGTGGGGTTTCCAGAGACACTGTGAGGCCGGGGAAAGATCACAGGTCTTTTTAGAATCACACAGGCCCAGATGTATGACCGGGCAAGCGACTTAACCTTTCTGAGCCAATCTGCTCATCTAAAATGGGGATAATAGAGAGATTCCCACGGCTCTCAATAAAGCCCCTGTCATACAATAAGAGCATATTTAATGTTAATTTCTTCCTTCATTTGGAAAGGGGGGTGGCCATAGGGTTAGGTGTTTCCCCAATCACTTCCCTATCCATATCTGAGAGGAAGAAGAAGGTTTGTGTCCTCTCAAATGGAGAAATGCAAATCTCAATATAGAAAATGTAAAATCTACAGTGAGAGAGATCACATGGGGAAGAAAATATTTCAGGGCCTGGAGCAAAAATTATCAAAATTGAATGATATTAGGAGAAATGATGAAAAGGTAGGAGAGAAAGCAAAGAAACAATGAAAATGCCAAATAAGAAAGCCTGTTTTCACATGGGTCTACTCAAGTGATGCTCTCCTGGTCAGCAAAGGCTGGCATACTATCTGAGAAGGAAAGTGACTAGGTCTGAGAGTAGAGAGAAAAAGGCAGACCACCAAGAAAAGATGTACGCTGGGTCTTCAGTAAGGAAAATGGTCCCGGCGCAAACTCCAGCCTTGAACCAAGAAGCAGAGGGAGCAGCTGAGGCCGAAGACGCAGCTAGCACAAGGGGCACTGAGAGTTGGGACGGACGGCACGAAGCTAGGAGGCTGCCGGGAGCCTTGACTCCAGTTGGACGGCCTTGTCAAGAGCACTCCCCCTTCGGCTCAAAGTAAGGAAAATACACAGGGGAGGCAGGAAAGATCTAGTGTCTGGGTGAGGTCTCCAGGGAGCATAGCAGGAGACCTGACACCAGGCCTTTTAACCCTATTTTACAAGCGCAGTCATTGAGACTTGAGCAAGGGAGTGTGCCCGATGCCACCTGCCCAGAAGTATTAGAGAGAAGAAATGGATCTCAGTCTATCTTACTTCAAAATGTGAACTCATCCACCATCCCACGCTACTTTACAAACCCTAAAATCAAATGTTTTGAAGGCAGAAAGGAGTACACTTTGGGGGCACAGGGCAAGCACTGAGAGTGGAAGAAATACACCGGATTAATTGTATTAATGGAAGTGTCTTTATATTCACAACTCGCCAGCCCCAGCTTAAGATACCTGCAAAACTTAGAATTCCACCCTCACATCCCAAGTCCCGAGATCCTCCAGGTAAAGCCCACCTCCCAACTCTCAAGTCTCTCCTGTCTTTTTTGTCTTTTTTCCTCTAAAGCTTTTCCACAAGAGAATGAGTCATCAAAGGACAGGAACCCCAGGGTGAGTTTTTGGAGATGGCCAAGAAGAGGACAGGGTAAGGCATTGCCTTTACACTACCTTCTGTGAAGAAGGCTGATTTGGGAATCCCAAAGTCAACATGTAATTCTTAACTCCATTCCAGACTACTTGAGTCATCCCGGCCGGGGCACTTAATTCCACACGTTCCTCAGCCAACACCCTGGCTATAGCATGCCTCTGTTTTTCCCCAGGCCTACCTACCTTGAAGGGTCAGAATGACCCTTGAAGAGACAGTGTCCTTCAAGTGTGTCAGCAATTCAGAAACTGACAGCTTCTAAAATAGCTGGTGTGTTGTTGGGTGTCCGTTGCCTTCTGAAGCAGTGGTAGTGTCGCCAAGACAGCAGAATTTCCTTGCCAAAGTTGCTCCTAACCTCCTCCCCACAGGCTCTGGACTGCCTCTGCCTGTCCCAGCCTAGGAAGACTTTGAGCCCAGGGGCCATGGCATTTAAGCACTGTCAGAGTTCCCACTTCAATTCCCGTAGTGGTGCCAGTTCAGCATCTGTCATGATGACCCAGCCTGAACTGTATTTAGAAGCTTTGGACATGGCACCATGTTCCCAGCCCATCTCAGAGTGACAGGAGATTTCCTGAGCACCTGGGCTTGCGATTCAAGCACTCCACCTCTCAGGGAATGGGGGTCAAAATGACTTTCCTATGATGGTCTGTTTCCTTCTCAGGATGGTGCCCTTTTGTTGGACGTCTCTTCTCAGAGAGTCACTCTCCAGCAATGCTATTATATAATGCTAGTTTAAAAATCCATACTTTTTGTAAAGCTTGCAATACATGGCAGGGGAAAGAGAGAATAATGGGAAAAATTAATCATAAAATGAGTTTAGTATCCTGTTCATGGACTATTCTTACAAAGATAAATTTCCCTGAAAACATATTCAGGGACTGCTCAGAGCCTACTAGATACTGCTAATGAATAAAGAGAGCCTGTCTGACTCAGTGTAGTGGGTCAGTGTATAATAATTCACTTCATCTTCTTGACAGCATCCATGCCAGTCTTGAAAGTAGCCTACTAGAGTCCTTCCAAATTATAAGTTAATTCTGGCTAGCGGTTAAAAAATTAAATCCCATTTATTTACACTTTAATATTAATCTCCACCTAGACAGGCAGACTGATAATTGTGTAACACTAATCAGGTGGGCTGTCAGCTGTGAGAATTACTGCACAGAGAGCGGGTCTGAGTCCTCAGTCTGATAGATCACAGGATAAAGAAAGGCTTTTTCCCAACTGACCCCCAACTCTCTGCCCCAGTGTTCCTGACCAGAGTACCATGGAGACACCCTGTCATTTAAGAGGCATCAATGTTTGGCCTCTCCCCATTCCTGGGCAAGGACCCAACACTCAGAGAATGTGGTTTTAGGATCATGGCATCTAATCCATTCAAGGATTATTTTCCCCCCTACTGCTCAGATGGGTGTGTTAATCATCACCTCTCTTTGTTCTGTAATAAATTCAACCCTGGCTAATTCCAAGCTTCTATGCATCACTGGAGTTTAAAGATGGCATTTTGACAGGTCAGATATTTAGAGTCAATGGACCACCAACTAGTCAAAAATCTTAAGTAGTTTTAGGAACATGTGGAAGTAATTTTTTCCAAGAATTCACAAGTCTGGAGGATGAGATCTTATTGATGGCATATGAGCTATTGTATATATTAAAGCATTACTTTATATACCATATTCTACATATAATCAAAATTAATTTAACAGTGAAAGCATATTTTATTCATTATACCAAATATTATGCAAATGTTATCAGATACAAACTACAATGTAGTACATACTATATAACATCTTAAAAAAAAGACTAAGGTAAAATTATAAGTGAACGTGCAATGATTACATATTTAAAATATAAATGTTATAAGCTAGGAAATGTCATATAAATCAGACTAGTTTTGTGACACTGGCTATGCACCTACATTTTAAGATCATTTCAAATGAATGCAGTGAATCTTTTTATAATGAAAATATTATTCCATAAAATATTAGTTTCTAATTTTTTAAATGAAGAGGCTATTAACCTAAAGTCAATGGATAGGCTTTGGGGGTTTATAAGTCACCTAAAATTATAAGTTAAATTTGTGAAAGATTGCATTTTTCTGGGAAGAGGACATGTGTGATTTATGGGATTCTCAAAGGAGTGCATGACTTTAAAAGGCCACAGACCCCTCTGGTTCGATAGGCCTTCTTCAAGGGGGACAAATGTCCATCTTTCCAAGCTCTCTTAAGCTGTAATGTAAAGCATTTCCCCTCAGCCAGATATTTACAATGGGAAGAATATTCAAAAGATTATGACACAGAATACTAGTGGTACATCTTAATAAAAATATTTTTCGTGTCCCTTGGGAAGACGAAGGGGTTGTGTTTCTATGTGTAGCAGTATTAAATGGCCACATGAGGCCACCTCGCTTTCTCTGTTATTTTTTCGTATTTCCCATTTATCTTTATTTTAACCACGCACACATGTATGTATCAGTGGGGTAAATTATAATCCGTATTAAATCTTTTGAGGAAGTAGGTGGATTATTTTTAAGCAAATGAAATTGGGGCTTTTCCTTTGGCCTTGCTGCTTTAACTTTCATACTCTCTCACTCTCCTTCTCCCATCTCTCAGAAAAAACATCAGTGGCACAGGAACCCAGGGCTTGCCGAGCTCTTTCTCCTTACGTGTGCCAAAACCCCAGCAAGTTTGCTATTGTGGGACATGCAGTCTAGTCCCCTCACCAGAGATGTGCTCTTGATTGGCGGTCCCCATACCTCAGAAGAAATCCCTCTACCCCATGTCCCCTAAGGCAGTACCTGCATCTGGCACTGGAGCCGAGAGGCAGCTCCCCAGGGAAAGCTGGACACAGTGTCAGCGAGGCCTGCCAAGGCTTTCCTAAAGGCCATGGCTATCGAGCCTGCCCGCGGGAGGAACATTTTGGTGAGCTCAGTTTGTTTGCTACCGGAAACCTCCTTGCCCTCACAGCTAAACATCTATTTTTACCACACTATGACGCTGAAGACTCTCTGCTGTCATTAAAGTGAAGGATAAAGAGAATCAATTCTGCATTATTTGTCATTCTAAAGCAAAAGGAACCCTGGATTCAGAATCAGAAGGCAGGAGCATGAGTCCTGGTTCTGACTCTTCCTAGAGATATGACCTTGAGGAACCATTTAACCGTCTGCAAAAGGTAGATAAGGAATCCCCCTGCTTACCCAGCTCACTGAGAGTAAAATAACGCAGACAAAAGCCCTTTGTAAACTACAAAGCGCCTTAGAATTGTCAGTTCTCAGCACTGCATTTCTCAATGTGCTCCAAACACTGTGCTAAATCCATACTTGGTAAATTGGCACAGTGCCCATGAAAGATGAGGAAACTGAGACTCTGAGAAGCAAAGTCATGAAGTGAGAAGACCTGTTTGCGGGGAGCCGGGAGTCTCTCCTCTCACTCTTCCATGCCTCCCGCAGATTGAGTACTTCATTTACTCTTGCTGAGCCACTACTGCTTACCTTTGAAATGGAGATGATAATCGCTTGCTCCTGTGAGGCAAAGATCTAGACAAAATGACCTCCCCACCTTCTCATCACTTGGCCTATGGTTCTGCAAGATGTGAGCAAGGTCACGGGTTATCTCATGGTGACGGACGTGGAGACTAGTAGCCAGGTTCGCTGACCAATGGACCCTATTTGTTCCTTGGGTCTCTGAACCACAGCACCTGGCCACCAACCCAGTGGTGACTCAATGAAAAATCACAATATAATCAGGGTCTCTACCATGCTAAGTGTTTTACTATATTCTGATTCTCTGTTAATTAACATATATAGCAACTTTTCACTGATCATGCAAAATAGCCCATCTTCTAATGGGGCAGACAGGTATCATCTTAGTTGGTCAGATTACAGTCCACTCCAGGAGACTGGCTCTATGACGTACCCCTTGATATAGAGGTCACTAGGCTGCAGGGTAATTATTATAGTCAAATTGCTTTAATTACTATCAGCAAGAGGAGGCTTTGCTCAATCCAATGTTAAAATATTCTGCAGATAGGCCCCATGGGGTTCCCAGACCTGCAGCAGAGCTGGCCTTCTGTCCCCTTAGAGTGAAGAGAAAGCCAGACCCAGGAAACCTCAGGCTTTACGTGGAGTTGCTCTGCTTCTCCAGGGTCCAACATTCCTGTCTCTCTTCTATGGGCCTCAGTGTAGTTCTCCTCTCAAAGCATACCTCACTCCTCCTTTGCCATACACAGTCACTGTATACCTAATGCCTAATCAAAGACATTTCTGTTGATTCTCATTCCTCAGAATGACCTTCTGAAACATGCTACTTGTTGTCTCTGAGGAAGCAACTTCCCTTTCCTCCAGAAAGACCCCATTATGGTTTGAGTTATGATTATATATCTGAATTCAGTTCTCACAAAACTATATATCCCTAGCGATAAATGTTCTGCTAACTCAGTCCTTAGAAAAAAGAAAGTAACATGTTTCTTGTCATGTTCCTAAATTACCTGTGAAATCTTCCTTCTTGTCATTATTTACAATTTTATTATGAGCCAATGTAATCCGTGATAAAATATATCCTCTTAGGCATGGAGGGCAAATGAGTTTCAACATGTATTTCAACTCTGGTCATTTGATGGTGGCAGCTGAGAGTGTAAAACTGAGAAGCATGAGGCCCAATCCAAGCTTAGAGGGAAGAGTACCAGATTGATTAATGATGTCTGCCATGGACACAGGGGTAGGGAATAGCAGCATATGTGTTTCATATTCACTATTACATTCTTTCTAAAGTTCTACCTGAACGCTGCCATGCACGAATTGTCACAATATTCCTCTTACCTGCTTTCAGGGAATAAAGGCTATTGCGTCATTGTTCATATTTTATGTTATTCTTTCCAAGTGCTCCAGAGGCATCAGAGAGGCCACTAATATCTCTGCTCTAGCATTAAGGTCATTATGTTAGCAAACTTCCTCTGCTCTGACACAGTTGTGGTTTTAATGGAGAACTAATGTCTTCATCAGTATCTGTGCTATTTCACACTTCATTTCCTCCCCAACTCTTGGATGAAAACCATCTGGTCCTAGTGATTTACTTTGTGGGAGCTTCTTTCAAGTCAGTTTCCTTCTCGAGGGATGCCACGCAAGCATTTTCAGGGCTCCAGCTGGGGAGCACCCAGCCTTGAAACATCAGTGTCTGATCAAGTCATTCAAGAAAGCCAAAGACGTTGGCAGGGAACTAGCCATGAGGTCCCTTAGCCGAGGCCCTCAAGGATGAGGGTAATAGAAGCAGCTGCTATTTTTCTGCCTCTCTGTCAGCACTGATTCAGTGGCTCAAGATGGTCCAGATTGCCAGGACCCTGAGAACTGAGAGCAGATGAGAGGAAAACACAGACGCTCTGGACTTGTGATCCACAATTCAGGTTGTCCCCAGATCTCTCAATGAATTTCACAAAGTCTCAAAACAACCTCAGGGCAAGAATGGTCTTAAACTTCTTTTATGTGACCGTAGTTGTAGCTATCACCCAACCCAGATTCTCCAAGACAGTACTAACGTCCATTTTGTGGTCCTCGAGATACATTTCCACTTAAAATAATACATCTCCTAATATCTGGCTTGAGAAACCAACCACTAGCATGAGTACACAATAAATACTTTGCTTTGAACTTGATAAAATTCTGGCTACAATGGCACAACTCAGAGGAGTGAATAGGGAGGTGAAGGAAGAAGTGTTACAACTTCAACACAATTTTTAAAGGACTGCTCTTCAGGGCAGAAGGTATCCATTCACGGTAACAGTCATACCACCTCGGGGTCTAGGCATACGTGGTTTATGAAGGAGCGATTTCTCTGCTGACCATCTAGGTAGGCCCATGTCTGACTTGTCTCCACTGGGAAGGGACAAAGAAAGGATTGAGGATGAAGGACCCAAGACGAAGCCAGCTAATGCTGAGCCAAGACTCACTGATGTTAAGAGGACCTCTTTCTTCATGCAGAAGCAGAAGCCCACATGATGTGGTCTCATTTTTGGCCTTAAACATAGTTTAAATGAGGACAAGAGCCATGTTAGGCCACTAAAACAACTGCCAATAGCAGGAGAAGAAAATATATAAGCACCTTCCCTCCGAGCAAACTCCGAGTGCAAGGCCAGGCTAAGGCCTTCCCAGAGAAGCCTGTTTAAAAGCTGGCACTGGCCGGAGCTGCACGACCCCTGATGTGGTTTTCCTGTTGCTGTTTTGTTTTTTAAATGAATATCTGACATTCATAGCTTGATAAATATGGACCTCTCTTCACCATTCTCCAACAGGAAAGCTTTACTTAGAATACCAGATATAGTTAAAATACCATCACCAAAAAAAAAAAAAAAAAAATCAAGAAGAAAAAAAAGAACAAAGTTTGCTGGTGTAAAAGAACAGTATATTTTGTATTTCTCATTGGAGAAGCAGATGGGTCAACCTAAACATCAGCAAGTGATCTTAGTTCCTTGCCAAATGAGGCAGTGAAAATTTTTTAAAAATTTCAACATGTCACTGCGTTATTCTGCAAAGGTGCTGGCATCTACTGCTCCTGAGAAAGCAATAAAGAAGCAACTCTCATACCACAACAAATTTAAACTTTTAAGAACAGATAGGATCATTACACAATTCAGATGCCATGTAGGTATATACAGTAAGACACAATACCCCAGAAAACAAACGACTAGAAACTACAAACTATGACTACATTTTTAATGTCATAAAACACTGGTTTGAAATAAATTTCGTAATAGGAAAGAAAAGATTCTCTTTACCCAGAGACTAGAAATGTTTAAACTCTTTCATACGGTAACAAAATAATGGGGAAAAAGTTTATCTCCCAATATGGGTGATCCCTCCCTCAATTGGCTGAATATTCTAAATCCCTGGAATTGTCCTACATTCAGTTCTGTGGAGTTCCACACAGGTATCAGCTAACATGCTGTTTCCCAGAATAAGAAGCAGGGACATCTCTCTGCTACAGGATAAAATTAACCTGTGCTCCCCTACTTCTCTCAGCTGGAGAAAGGCCACTGGAGGGGTTTTGAGTAACAATAATAACAGTCATTGGCTCTAAGCCCAGGCCAGGAGATCTGTGGAATTCCAGTCCCTGGTCCTCCCTTCTGGCTGGCAGGGTCTCCAAATAGTTCTTGAGCTCTCCTTGGCAGTCATTAAAGTTCACCTGCTGCAACCACAAGTGCCATTTTCTGCTTTGCCTCATGGCCTTGGTTGCAACACTCCATTGTTCCTGATTCCAGGTGGCAAAACCTAAAGGTCACTATTAACCTGGGCCAAAATCGCTTCCTGCTCCCATCCCTACCAATTTGCATCACACACTTCAAAGGTCACCAACTTGATGTCAATTCCCCCATCCCTATATCGGCTTTACTGCTTCTCCACACCTACAGCCCCACAAGGTTATATCTCTGCCCTGTGCCATCCCTGCTGCAATTGTAAGAGGCCCTCTCCCCACCAGTGTTAGAAACATGGATGTGACTCTCTATCAGTGCCTTCAGTTCACAGGAATGTAGGGCTACGGTGGAAGATTATACATGTACACTTGACCCTTGAACAACACAGGTTTGAACTGGGCCAGGCCACTTATACACAGATTCTTTTCCACCTCTGCCAACACTGAGACAGCAAGACCAATCCCTTCTCTTCCTCCTCCTCCTCAGCTCCTCAGCATGAAGACAATGAGGATGAAGATCTTTATGATGATCCACTTTCACTTAATGAACAGTAAACATATTTTCTCTTCCTTATGATTTTCTTAATAATAACATTTTTTCTCTAGCTTACTTTATTGTAAGAACACAATATATAATACCTATAACATACAAAATACGTGTTATTCGATTGTTTATGTTATTGGTAAGGCTTCCAGTCAACAGAGGCCATCAGTAGTTAAGTTTTGAAGGGAGTCAAAAGTTATATGCAGATTTTCAACTGCTTAGGGGGCTGGCACCCCTAACCCTCATATTGTTTAGGGTCAGTTGTATACTATAGGAGTGTAGCTTTTTGAAACAAAGAAAAATGATTTTCTGTGCTTAAAACCAACCAGGCTTTCAGGATGAAAAGTGTGAGTGACATTTTTCCATGTTACCAGGGACTGGTTTCTGAGAAAAACCTGTGGCCAGCTAACTGTATTCTCTTTAAGATTTGATTTTGTGACCAAATTCATTAAGGTCACTGATATTTTTTTTTTTCAAGACTAGTGATTTCTTGGTTGTCCTCTGAACCTTACCCTCATAAATGAGTCATTGGAATTTAATTCATTCTGAATGTTCTCTTTGATTTTTAACCCCTATAATGCCCGATTCAGTCAGCTTACCAAATATAAAATACAAGATATGGTAGGAATATAAAACAGAACATAAAAATAAGAAGATATAAAGTAATATCTGGGCATATTCCAACTGCTCCATGCTCCCAGCAGAATCATGGGGTCTCTACTGTCTCTCTTGTTCCCAGCCTCCCACTATGGGCTGTGGGACTCTCAGAGCCTCACTCCAATTACAAAGAAAGCTAACGATGACTTACTCAAAATTCTAACTCTAAAATACATTTTAAAAATATTGTTTTATTACACAGCTCACACAATAAGATTTCAGATGAGAATGGGAGATAGACAAGAAAGTCCATATGCATATAATATATATGATGTTTCACATATGGGAATTATCTGGAACCCATGTCTTCCTAACCCAGCACTAACATTTTATACACAGGGTTGTTTTAAATTTCATCTCTTTTTTTTTTTAAGTTTATTGGCCTTTACTCTTAAAAATGCCAACGATTCTCTTCCTACATGAAACTTTTTTATGAATATTTTCTTGCCCCCTACAAAGGCAGACATTATTTCAGCAGATCTGAATTAGCTCTAAATAAACGGCTTGAAATTCAAACGGCCAAGGAGTCGTCTTTATTTAGACAAGGAGTAAACTTAACATGAATATTATAACACTGTCTATAGTGGCCTTTGCCCACCCTTCTAAGTTCTTATAACCAGGAAGACCAAATAAGGCCAAGGTTCTCTTTCTTGAGAATTGTCACATGACAGCCAGGTGGTGACTAGGAGAAACACCAATCTTCACGTGGACACTAGGAAGAGCATCATTCTGATCAGCTACTTTCCAGTGGGCTGTCAAAGCCTTCTTTTCCCCCAATCTGTAACCAAGCCAAACTGTAATGGGAAGACTAAATGTCACAAATCTGACAATCAGATGAACCTTTAAAAACCAAGGAAAGCTAAGGAGCTTCCCCGCTTGCTTTGCCAAAACAGGGATCAAAGGAAGGTTGGTGTGGGTGCAACATCACAGCCCTGGAACAGAGGTCAGGTATTTGGCCTTTTCCTGGCTTCCAATGATATTGAATACAACAGATAAATTAAGATCAAGGCACAAGGCAGTTCTAAAAGCACCAGCCTGTCCCCAGGAGATCCCAGGGGCAAAGCCATCGTCCACCATGGGCCAGAAAAATGCCTGTTAACTTAAGGGTGAATTACATACAATGTCTAATCAAAAGCCCTATGACGTGATCACAGAAAGGGGCAAACTCATCAAGAGCATTCACTTGGCCAAGGAAGAGATCTTAATGTAGGCACAGGACAAAGTCAATGAAATTCATTATGCCCCCGGTTCCTGATTAAGCATATGTGTAGAGAGTTGATTACCCAAAATAGCAAGAGAGCTCAAGTGCTTACAGGAAAATCTGACCCTTTAACTTAAGACAAGCATGGCCTACCAACAAATCTCAAAGACATGAAATATTTCTGGGATTAATAACTCAAGCCAACATTCATTTCAAATTTGGGGATTTCCCAAATCCAACTGTTGGTTTCCACAATTGATATACACAGGCACGTCAGCTGGGAGCATTGCATGATTTAAGAGGTCCTTGTTCAGTACCACCTTCAAGTTCCACCAGAACCTACCCCCAGCATAAAGAGGGCAGAGTACCAATCACCTCCTTGGCTGGAAGAATTACAAGATATCAAGCTCCAGTTTTCATCAGGCCCAAGAGTGTGGCCAAAGAAGGGAGTATGGAGAATGTCCGCCATCCTTCCAGAATCCATCTTCATGAGCAGCATAGGAGTCACCTACCTGGTGTCATTTTAGCATTACCAGAAAGGCCTCCCTTCCCCTAAGTTTGCCTGCATCTGACCATTGGAGATCATCTATGGCAGGCCATGGGTTTATTTTTATTTAAAAGGGACTTTTTAATATATAGAAGTTCCCTTCTTTTAAAATGCTATCTGCCCTTTAAATAGGAACAATGTGTCTTTTAAAAATGTTTAGAAAAAGTGAGATCTGGAACTACTATAGTGATTTTGCTTCTACAAGGGAAACTCCAGACCCATACCAGGGTTATAAGGTTAAGCTAACACAGAAAAACTTTATATTTACACAAGTCAACAAATCTCACCATATCTCCTATCTCACACATCTCAACACAGTTGGGATTGTTCCAGAAAACCAGTCAATCAGTGAATAATATTTGTACTAAGCACATACAATGGGGGATGCCAATGAGAATAATGCAGGGCCCTGCACCCAAGCCATTTACAATCCAGTGTGTAGACAATGTGGAAATATAAAACTGTTGGGCCAGAGAAAAATCCTGGCATGCTTTTCTGTGAGGCTATGCTCTTTCTGCTAGGGTCTAGAAAAACAGCTCTCCGAGCAATTTTACAAAGAGTAAGAGCTCCCTGCTCTAGGGCCAACAGGAAGCAAAAAAGGCAGAGAATCATATAGGGTCATGCTCTTCTGCTTCAACTCCTTGACCCTGTTCTAGACTCCACGGAATGCTTGTGTATGGAAATTTAGTGGGACCCAAGCCTTACTTACAGCAGCCCAGTCTTCTCTACATGTGTCCCACAGAGATTTATAGTCCAGGTCTAAAAGGTCACCTATAAAATAGGCATCATCCCAGGCAAGGTAAATGGGCACAGAGTTCATCCTAGGTCTACACAGACCTCTTGTCCTAATCATTGTAAGCTGTGGGTCTTTCCTGCCTCCTCATACATAACCTCCTTCTCCAAATTGCTACAGACTTGCTGTTGGTATCCATATAACATGGTGCAGAGTTATATGCATTTATATGGTATTTGCCATGGCTTTCATGTATATGCTCTTGTCTTCCCTGCTAGACATGAAGAGCAGGGACCATATTTTATGTTCTGTAGAATCAACAAGGGCTAAACACAGAACTGACAGAAGCATATTAAGTTAACTGGAGGATTTATTGTGATTCTTAACAAGCATAACCAAATAAACCAACTATCTAAATCAAAATGATATATCCATGCAGCAGTGTGAATCACACCCAAGTTTGCCATGCCAAACCAAAGCAGAATAATGGATTCAAAGAAGGCTCACCTTTTTTGATGACGCCTTTTCAGGGTAAATGCAGATAACACTGCATAAAGAATATGCTGCCTAGTACAACAAATGACATCCAGAAAATCAACTTTCCACATGGAATCCAAACCCCATCTGCAGCTAGAATAGCCTCCCATAAAAAGAAATAGTTAATTAATTAAAATTTAATTATATTGTTCATGACTGGGGCAGGAAAAGTAAAGCCTGGAACACCTTGTTGCACCAGAAGGTAAGGAAGTGCTCAAAGAGTGATGGTGGCATGTCACGAATGAACACACAGAAGATCATTTGAAAGGACTCCCGTTGACCAAGATAGGAACGATATGAGTATAGAAATAAATTTTGGTGGTTCCATGGTATAATGGTTAGTATTCTGGACTCTGAATCCAGAAATAAATAAGTTGATAATAACAGATTACAATCTGTTAAATAAAATAGGAACCCATGAATCCACAATAAATACATAAGGAAATAAGAAAAAAAGTCTTTCTTACAGTGGAAGGCCAACTGATAATTATAGACGGAATGATGGAGATTAAAAAGCATCAATGGACACTAAAACGCATGAGTGAAATTTGATTAGGAACAAGGAGCTTAGTCTCAAATATCTCCTCATAAATTATTTATCCATTTCAAAATGTAACTAACTTTACAGTGGAGGTGACTCACACCACCTGAACCAAATGATCAATGTTAACATCACCAAAATTTGGATAAACCAATGTCATGCGCTCTTGATATGGTACACGGAGGACAAATCACTTCTGTTGTATTCCTGCCAAAAATGTATGACCTGAATCTAAACATGAGGAAACATCAGATAAACCCAAATTGAGAAACAGTCTACAAAATAACTGGTCTATGCCCTTCAGAAAAATAACATGGTCAGGAAAGACAAAGGCTGAGGAACCATTCCGGATTAAAGGAGTTCGACAACCTAATGCAGTGCATGAGTACTATGGTTTGAATGTTGTGCCCACCCCATTCAAATATTGAAACCTAATCATCAATGTGATATTAGGAGGTGGAGCTTTTGGAAAACGATTAGACCATGAGAGCAGATCACTGATGAATGAGATTAGTGCCCTTATAAAAGAAAGCTAGAAAGCTGCCTTGCCCCTTACCCATTGGAGAACCCAGATAGAAAGTGCCATCTATGAACCAAGAAGAGAGCAGCCCTCATTAGACACTAAATCTGCTGCACCTGGATCTTGGACTTCCCAGCCTCCGGAACTGTGAGAAATAAATTTATGTTTATAAGCTACCCAGTTGGTATTTTCATTATAGCAGTCTGAACGAACAATGATCTTGGATTAGAACTTGGATCAGAAAAAAAGAATATTGGTAATGAATCTTAGGATAAATGGTAAAATTTAAATATGAACTGTGGATTAGATAACGTATCAATGCAGGAGGTCTCCAATTTACTAACAAATGGTTAGGAAAAATTCATATATGTATGTATAAATGTGCAGACACACACACATACAGAGAAAGCAAATGGAGCAAAATATAAACAATTGCTGAAACTGGGTAAAGGGTATATAGGCAAGAGTTCCTTTACAGTTTCTGTAAGTTTTCTGTAAATTTGAAATTATATCAAAATTAAAAATGTTTAATCATTTTGGACAAATATCCAAAAGATTTTGGAAAACATGACTGCATCAGCAGAGAGCTAAAAAACATTCATAGTCACTAAAATTAGTTTAAATCTGCTGACACTTGAAAATTATAGAAGTCACAACAAAAGTTTGCCTAACAAAGCTGAAGTTTCAGAATGGGTTCCTGGTTCCTGTCTACCTCCATTCATACAAGAAATTTAGAAAATTGGACTTAGTTATTGAATATTATATAACTAATTATTGCAATGTTGGACAAAATGCAAATTGTTGTGAAACAAGGAAAATAATTAAGCATTGAAAATGCAACCATGCACTCAGAAAAAATCAAGGAAGAAAAAGGAAATAAAGTATTTGGTCAGTGTTGGACCAATCCAATGAATGATCAGACCTTGCCCCGTTAGCTCAGAGAGACGCCTTGACCCAATGCCTCCACCCCAAATCCAGGAGTTGAGGTTTCCTTAGGGCAGGGCTAAGACTAGGGTGAGGCAAGTAAGGCACTAGCCTGGACTATAAAATCTAAGGGGACACCAAAAAATTCAGTAATCAAGATAAATTATATTTTAATGTAACATTTTTAAAAAGCAAAATTAATACAAAAATCTGTGATGAACAAAATTATCAAAATATTAAATGCCAGACACTGTGGCTAATGCCTGTAATCCCAACAACTCAGGAGACTGAGGTGGGAGGATTGCTTGAGGCCAGGAGTTTGAGATCAGCCTGGGAAAACATAATGAGACTCTGTCTCTAAAAAAATAAGAAAAAAACCTAGTTGGGTGTTGTGGCATGCACCAGCTCCTTGGGAGGCTGAGGCAGGAGTATCACTTGAGCCCAGAAGTTTGAGGCTGCAGCAAGCTAAGGTGACACCACTGCACTCCAGGCAGGCAACAGAGTGATACCCTGTCTCCTGAATTAATTAATTAATTAATTAAAGATAGTGCTATGGATTGATTGTACCCCCTCAAATTCATATGTCAAAGCCCTAACTCCCAATATGACAGTTTTTGGAGGTGGGGTTTTGGGGACATAATTAGGATTAGATAAAGTCATGAGAGTAGGGCCCTAGTCCAATGGGATTAATGCCCCTATAAGAAAAGACAGCAAAAAAACTTGTTCTCTCTGTTCACCATGTGAATACACAGCAAGAAGGTGGCCATCCACAATTTAGGAAGAGAGCCCTCACCGGAAATCAATCCTGCTGGACCCTGACCTGGGACTTTTAGCCTCCAGAGCAGTGAGAAAATAAATCTCTGTTTTTGAAGCCACTCGATCTCTGGTATTTTGTTACGGCAGCCTAAGCAAACTAATACAGACAGGATCAGTATTACGGATTTTTCCTTTTGCCTCAGGTTCCAGTATCACTACAATATTTTAATATTTAGTTCATCATGGATTTTGTACATTAATTTTGAGTTTTTAAAATAAAAACTAAAATATTATTTATCTTGATAAGTGAGATGAGTTTTGCCTCACCCTAGTCCAGGCCCTGCCCTAAGAAACACAGTCGAGAGCTTAACTCTCCTCCCACCACAAATCCTCCCATGTCCCCACCAGCCATGCCTCCCACAGAGAAGGAGCCAAATCCTCATGGTTTCTGGGCCTAACAATGCCTTGTCTTGTTGGGCCACGTTGAGGTGCTGACAAACTTCCTACGAACTGCACCTGACCAGCCTGCCTCCTCTGCCCCTCTGATGGCCTGGTTCCAAAGAAGGAAAACATTAAACAGCTGTCTCAATCTAGGAGAAGCAAAGAGAGATGTTAGAATATTAATAATAAGCTCGAGGGAAGATTCACAAAGGATGGGTAGAAGAGCATGATTAGTATCACAGTATTATAAATACTAATTAACAGGGAATCTCTATAATTTGGGGAGAAGACGCCTTACCAGTTATCAAAAGGTGTTGACATTTTCCATTAGATATATATAGCTTAGATGCATAGAAACATAGAGTGAAATTAAATGCACGTTCTGGTAACTTTCCTTGTAGAAGAAGGTAGCAATAAGGGGAAAAAGAGAGTGTGGAATAGAGGCAGGAAGGTCACCAACTCCATGCCTCCTCTGCACCAGGATCTGTGCTAGATGCTTCCCACATTACCTCACTGAACACTCCCAAATCTGAATGCTGGGCTGTGGAGGATACACTCTACTTCATGCCAGAAAGCCTCCAGGTGAATAAGAGTACACATTTATAGACAACTGCAAGAGAGGCCATCAGTTCTCCCTTGGAAGGCAGAAAGCTGTGTTCTGCCAGGTGTTCAAGGCTTCTGCATCTGAACATGAAATATACGAGGTGTTTTCGTCTGGTGCCTGAGAGATGATGGTCCTTGATATTTCCAGAACCTGACCTCTGTCAGCACTGCAGGGGTTCCAGTCTCCATGGTTGGAAAAAACACACCATCCCTGCCAAGCTGATCCAAGCCCTGCCTGGAGTTACTGCCGCTGCAGCACCTGTTTCACTACCGTTATGTTTTCTCATCCCCTAAAATCACCTAAACATTCTGAGCACTAGCAAAATATAGAGCTTTGTTTTCCAGAACAGTGTCAGTCCTACTCCAGCTCCCTAATTCATCATTATTAAATAGTGAATGAGGCTGGTCTCCAACTCCTGACCTCAAGCAATCCTCCTGCCTCAGCCTCCCAAAGTGCTAGGATTACAAACGTGAGCCACTACACCTGGCTGAGGTACTAAAATTTTAAGGGGCCCAGCTACAATAGCAAATGTTACTACTCTTGACAAATCACATGTATTTTTAATAGACTCATTCTGTGCTAATATTGCCTGATATTGGATGCTTGGCAGTGGATGCTAATGATAGCTTTTTAAGTTGTTTTTCTTTATTTTATTTTTTAGAGATAGGGTCTTGCACTGTCACCCAGGCTGGAGTGCAGAGGCACGATCATAGTTCACAGTAGCCTCAAAACTCCTGGGCCCAAGCAATCCTCCAACCTCAGCCTCCCAAGTCATTGGGATTACAGGCGTGAGCCACCACGCCCGGCTTGATTTTTTAAATTATAAAATCCTACGTCCTTATGTAACAAGTAAAACATCATGAAAGTAGATGAAGGTCAAATCATAATCTTCCTTTTCTCTACTTCAGCCCTTTTCCCTGAGTTAATAAATGGGTTTGGCCAGGTGTGGTGGCTCACGCCTATAATCCTAGCCCTCTGGGAGGCCGAGGCAGGAGAATGGTTTGAGCTCAGGAGTTCAAGACCAGCCTGAGCAAGAGTGAGACCCCTGTCTCTACTAAAAAAAAAAAAAAGAGAGAGAAATCAGCTGGACAACTAAAAATATATATATAAAAAAATTAGCCGGGCATGGTGGTGCATGCCTGTAGTCCCAGCTTCTCGGGAGGCTGAGGCAAGAGGATCGCTTGAGTCCAGGAGTTTGAGGTTGCTGTGAGCTAGGCTGACGCCACGGCACTCACTCTAGCCCGGGTGACAGAGGGAGACTCTGTCTCAAAAACTAAAAAATAAAAATAATAAATAAATAAATAGTGAATGAACTCTGCCCAGTGAGCAATGAGAGCTACATATAGACCAAATGAGAAGGAGACGAAATCTGACTTCAAAACCAGAATAAGCACGAATATCTGCAATAAATTCAACACATCCAAAGACACTTTCCTTAAAACTAGAGTTAGGAGCCAATTTCTCCTTGTACAGACACCTGGAATCCTGGAATATATTGTCTTTACGTGTAGCAGAGAGGCATGTTTCCTGTGGCTTCCCAAGGAGAAGCCCTTGACTGAGACCAGCTTCTCTGAATCTCCCGCACTCCAAGAAAAGGCCCAGTAACTTGGAGATTGGCAAAACAACCACAGGGCTAGCTGAAGATGCCCTGGAACAAAACAAAACTTGGAGAGTGAAAGAGAGAGAAACAAAGACGAGAAAGACAGACAGCAGAGCGAGGGAGAAGAATGTCTGGCAGGAGCCTTCGGTTTGAGTGAGGCAGGATGGGGGACCCCCCAGCTATTTCTGCCTCTGCTTTTGGCGGCCTCTCCATCGTGCTGTGTTTATGGGCCTGACGTGACTTTCCACCCAAGTACACCCGCTAGGCTTGCACTGGAAAACTTGCCACCTTCCGCTCAGTTCAGGTTTCCTCTGATTCACACCAGGAAGCTCTGGTTTCAAGAGCCCCATGCATTTTTGCAGCTGAATGGAAACAACTGAATGCAAATCAGACCCAGAGAACACCTGCAGCTCTTCACTGCACTTGCACCTTCATCTAATCTCCGAGGCAATTGACTTGGGTGGCCAGACCAAGCTTCTCCAGGCTTTGGTGTTCACAGCTGCCAGCTCAGCTTCCCAGGACCCCAGAAGAAGGAGCCAATCCCCAAAAGTGCCAAAGTTTGCACAACATGGTAGGGTGACCAGCAGGCTAAACCGGAGAATGAGGGGAAGGGCCACAGGGAAGGTCTGCCAGGGCAGGAAGCGCAAGGTTTAATTTATAGGAGATGACACAGCCTCCCAGGCAGGCTATCGAGTGAGCCGGCAGTCTCCCTCAGGATTGGGGCTTCATGTTCCAAAGTCGCGCGGGTGTGAGGAAACAGGGACAAGCGGCCACTCTGACTCAATCACCCTGAATGTTTGCTGCTTGTTGCTTTGAAGGAAGGAGGGTGAGTAGAGCCGAGGTCTGGACAACACAACAGTGACTCGGAGTGCAGTGAAATAGTCCTGGACTCGGTCTGACTCATCTTCTCGGTGTGAGGGAGGACCAATTTGTTACTGCTGCTGTCACCAACACAAGGCGGCCGCAGCCAAAGATCTGCAGGCAGCAGCAGTAGCAGGAAAGGCTGGGGAACAAAAGAAAGCGTGTGACAGTCGTGCAGGGGCAGCAGGAGAGTGGTGGCGCCTGGGACTGGGAGTTCACACAACATCTTTCCAACCCAGGCTCTGTGCTCCCACAGACTGTCCACACCCTGTCAGGGCACCCGTCACCCTGCATTACATTTATCTTGATATGTATCTCTTCTTAAGAGCAGGGACTGTGTTTATTCATCTTTGTGCTTCCCAGCACTTAGTATCCTGTTTGCTGAATGAATAAATGAACTATTGGTATGATGAAAGCGTGATTCATTCTCTCAGCTGAAACTGAGGGTGCACTGCTGTGCTGCAAATCAGTCTCAATATTTGCAAAGCCCTAGTTGGGATAAGGCAGCCATCTTCCTGGGGGCAAAGGAGCATTTCTCACAGTGCATGGGGAGAAGGGAGATATCAGAGGAATGCTGACTTAAAATTCAGATCCCTAGGCCCTCCCTCTGACTCTCCGAAGCAGAAATTCGACAATAGCAGCCTAAAAAAGAACCAGAATTTTTATCTCACTAGATCCCCTTGTTTTAATACATGTGAGAATCCTGAGGCTAGGGGAAGAAAGTGATTTGCTCAGTCTCCTATCTAGTACTGGCAGAGGTGGGCGTAGCACCTGTCCCACCCAGTTCTTGCCCAGGATAAGCTGAGTCACTTCTGTAAACATCTCCTGAGTACCTGCCACATGGGAGACCCTCTGCTGAGCTCTGAGGGAATGCAGAGACGGAAGGCACGATCCCAGCGAAGGCAGGATCCCCATCCTCAAGATAGGTGTAGTCTAAGTGCTGAGGTAAGGCTGTCTCCTACAATCAAGGCAGACTATGGTGCTCGCCCTGAAGCAGATGATAGCAGCTTTGGCCTTCCTACAACCCAATATGTGCATGTTTAGAAAACAACTCTTTCAGTTTGGTCAACTTTCATATTTCTAGAAAGACTATAAAGAGTAAGCCAGGGTTAACAATTATATCACGGGGAAATGCCAATTTTCAAAACTTTCTACTACATTAAATCCAAATCCAAACAAAATGTATTTCTTCTCTGAGGACAGAGTTATACAAAGGGCACATTCAATTTTTTTTTTTTTTTACAGAACTCTGAGGAAGATTGTATAAGGATTAATTACTGCTGACCAGTACTGCTAAAAATTTTGGCTTACAATTTGTTCCAATTTCAGATGAATAAGAGTTGACTATAGCTTTTTTAAGTAAATCCTAGAAACAGCCTTGAATATCTGTCATTTCAGATGCTGCCTTACATACTCTGAATGTGCAATAACAACTCAAATGATGATAAGGGTAACTATCATCACTCCCCAAAAAGGGAACCAAGCTACTTACTCTTGTCTTTGTGGCCAGAAGCAACCACTGACCTGCCCTATGTATTTAGATGACAATGATGATTTGTCCCAAGGCCTTGTAATCTTCTAGACAGACAAGAGAATCTACGAGGTTCCATGAAGTTTAGTGTCCCACCTCACTACCTCCAGTCAATTATGAAATACTGGTGCATCACACTGAGGGCCTTAGTGATAAACCAAAGTGTTCGTGGCCCCATAAAGTATAAGCTCTGGAAGGTAAGGTACTTCTTTCTAACCCTCTACACAGTTCCCTGAGCTTCCTGGTTTATTTAGCTGTACAATGGAGGCATAATACCCATTCCTACTTCAATGGGAATCTGTAAAATTGATGCCAATGATGATCCTTTGGAGAAATATCAATCATAAACACTGACCATTCCATCAGTTAAATATATACATTTAGGAATGGTCATTACATGATTAAATTACAAGGCAGGAAGAGAGACTGCAAAAGCGAAACCAGTTCGTATCAACTCCTCAGTTCCATTAAAACTAAAACTTCCCAGATAAAGGAAGAATGAGACTCTGAAACAGCCAAAAGAGAGACTACATACATGTGTCCCCTCTCATGCCATCTCAGCCACCCATTTGAGCCACCCCAGCCGAGGCTCCAGATATCATGGTGCATAGATGAACCATTCTGCTATACTCTGAATACCTGACCCACAGAATCAGGAGCAAAAAAAAATTTTAAGCCACTATGTACAGAAACTGATAACTAAAATAGTAAGCAAGAAATAAATTTGCCCTAGCCACTAACATTTCAGGGCTCGTTTGTCACTGTCATGAGGCCTAACCCATCCTGACTAAACTCTGATCTCTTCATTTGTTACCTTTCCCCATTTCATGCATGAGCATCTCACTTATTACTGTCATGAATCTAAGACGCAGCCCTGACTGCATAGCACTTACTAACATTAACTGATCACTAACTATGGGTGACTTTATATAATTCTTATAACAACTCTTTATAGATAAGGAAATTGAGGTCAAGAGAAGTTAAGCAACCTGCCCAGGTTTTCAAAGCCAATAAGCACTAGAGTCACAATTCAAACCCAGCCTAAGCTCATAACCACTATCCTTCCCAAAAAACTTGCAGTGGCTCCAAACACCTACTCAATTATCCTTTATGCCTAGATTTTAAAGTTCTTAGGGCAGGGACTATTCATCTGCATACTATAGGTATTCAATAAATAGCTGTTGAGTTTAATTGAATGAAGCCTCTTATAAAAACAACCTGGAGGCTGTGCATGGGGCAAAAAAGGCATAAGTGTTGGGATCAAATCAGATACGCGGCTCATAGCTGCTCACAGCCATTCTCTGGAGAAAGGTGAGCATAGCCAGTCAGAGTCATGGTCTGGGTCCCCCTCTAGGCTTTTCCAGTGGTTCCAATTCTTTCCTACTACAGGAAGAGATAAACACCCTTCATATATTTCCTCTCACCCCCAACTGCAAGGAAAACAGTAACACTAATTAGTTGTAACAGGGTGTTCATTTCACATAGGTCTCAGCATGTTGCCCTGCCATTCTTTGAAACGGTCTGGAAACGGCCTTGATTTTAAACATCTGAAGATAATTGAACTGAAGTGGCACCCAGAAACCCTGAGTGACATGCCTTTTATTCTCTCCCTCGCTAACAAGAAATGTTTGCTGCCATTTCTTATTTACTTAACACCTTGAAAGCCTCTGGCATTGAAGACTTGCACCCCAGGATCCTAAAAGAATAAGTTAAAGTAATGATTGGCAATAAATGGAGGAACAGGGAAGCCTGAGAGATTAAACAAAACCCTACGCATGTTTAAAGGGAAGAAGAAATTGCCCTACAGATCTATAAAGTTAAGCTCTGTATCTGGTAAAAATGGGGAAGTTGGGGAGAGAACTGAAGAGAATCCATGATGAAATAAACTTGCAAGTGTTTTTCAAAGACAAGGATATCAGTTAGCAAAGATGAAAATATGTTCTAATATATTGTTAGCAAGTGGATAGGAAACAGGCTGTCATACAACCGTGGGTGGAAATACACATTGAGTGACTTTTCTGGAGGGTAATCTGGAATAACCATAAAAATTTTAAATGACTTCAACTATACAACTCTACTTTTGGAATTTATTCTTTATTTGGAGACACGGTCTTTAAAAAAAGGCGAAAAATTTTTAAAGACTTTATTCTAAAAATGTTATCACAAGAATGCCCCAAAATAATCATGGAGCTTTATTTAAAGAAGCAAATATCTGAAAACAACCTAAAAGTCCATGAAAATAGGTTCAGTAAAAGTTATAATTAGATCTACACAATGGAATACTATGTGACTTTAACAACAGGGGAAAGAGAGGAATCTGCGAGTATGGCTATTGAACAACAGCAATACAACAACTCAAAACTAAAACTGTAAAGTCTAAAGTGCTATAAGTGTTATGCCACAATTTGTGGTTTGTATATGTACATATGTGTGCATGTGAATATAACATTTATAAACATCATTCATACAATGATTCATATGCATGAGTCATGCATATATTTGCAATGATGCAAAGGAAAATTGGTAACAGTGGTTATCCTGCGATGATATCCTACGAAACTAGAGATGGGAGATGACTTTTCACTTTATGCTTTTCACTGTTACTTTTTGGGCTGTTTGGATTTTTTACTATGTGTGAAAATTGAGTTTTTTTTTTAATTTATGAGTAAAAGAGGAGAATACATAACAACTACGACAGCCTATTAGACAATGGAAACTGTCAGGCCAACAGGATCTTCTCAGGCACAGAGATGGGCCTGGTACTTTAAGAGGAAAAGAAGAATAACACTGATCTTGGGATTTTGAGACTTCTATTCAGTCTTTCGGGGAAAAACCCATGGATACACTTGCCAAGCAGAGAGTGAATTAATAGGTATAGAGGTAACCAGAGGTCCATCCCCAGAAGAAGGTACTAATGCTCACTGCCACACAGCAGGGATTTAACAAATCATGCAGAGAAGGTGCTCCTGGGCCTGCTGGGCAGCAGCGGAGGAAACGTACAGGAAAACATTCTGAACCCGGAAACACTGACTCCTCAAAAAGAGTGAAGGAAACCCTCCACGCCACTACCACGTGCCTATAGACCCAGCTCTCAACCACACCTCTACAAACCTAAGAGAAAACCCATTGCCCATTCAGAGGCTCTGAGAATGCAAACAGTATTCTGCCTGTCTCCAGCATACCCTTTGAACTCCCATCTCAGTGCCCAGGATGAGAAAAGGAGGGTGTACTGAGGCTGGGAGTCTTAACAGGAAAGAAACAGATCTATCCCAGAGCTTGGCTCATACCTGGCTGTGATCTTGGTCCAGTTGTCTTCATTTGTTTTCCGACTTCTAAGATAAGAAGACTAGTGGCTTCATTTTATACGATTTTGAGAAAATCAAATGAAATTATCAACATGATTTTCCATCCTGGGACAGACAGTACTTTGAGAAAATAAAATGCTACGCAAATATAAAATAGTAGCAATATTACAGAAGTGATCTTTGTAGTGAAGAGCCAGTAATTTGACTGAATTTTCCAGCCATTTGGTTCAATCAAAATAGTTAATCTGATAGCCCAGCACAAAAAAAAAGCTATGACTAATTCATTAATTGCCACACATGTTTATTGAGCATTTATTGCAAGCCGGGAATGGTATGAGGACTAGAGATACAGAGATAGAGAAGGCAAACTCCTGACCTATGGAAAAGACAAATCTGGTCAAAGTGATAGATGTAAACAAATAGTTGTACTCCAATATGATCACTGCCGTACACTATTAGTGGTACAAGCAAAGTGTCACAGGAGAAAATTAAAAGGATCAACCTCCTTGACACCTACAGTATTGACCTTCTCATACAGGCTCACCAATATCAAGGTATACAGACTAATAACAATTGCTCACCAAACTGTACGTTTATTTGTTGAGGAATCCACAAGTGATTAGTAGTAATTTTTTGTAATAAGATGCTAAATCAATAAGTTTGTTTAGTATTGTTTTGACTTAGCCAAGCATCTGACTGTGTAATTTCAAAACTGAAGGATTAAAATGATTCCATAACGGGTGGTCATTTCAGATTTCACAGTGATAGGAACACTGTATAAAAATTATAAAAATGACCTATAAGTAGTAACATTATTAGGCAATATTTCAAACAAGATGATTTAAAATAATGTTTTCACCACCATTGAGCTAAGGTTTTATATTCTCCGTGTGCCTGAGAATCATAACTATATTCCATCAAAACAGCATTTTATCTGCCAACTCAGTAAATCAAACCCATCAGTTAAGTGAAGGGGAGGGACAAGTAGCAGACAAAACAGTCAAAGCAGTTGTTTAAAGGCATGTAGACAGAAAGAAGAGGTTACCCAAATGTTTCACCTTTAAACTTGTGTTTTATTCAATTTGGTGTTTCATTCAGGTCTAAATATCATTTTAAGAGTTGCAAATGTTGGGCATAGCTCCCTGAGTCCCTGAGTTAACCTGCATAAAATTAAATTTAATTCTAATTTAATTCACTTCTAGAATGGTATTCTCTTCTCAATGTTAAAACCCTGAAGGAGTTTCATTTCCCATGACCTGTATAAAATAGCAAGTTGGATTTGCCACAACCAGAAAAACATCCTGAGCCTCATTTACCTAGGAAGCCTGTAATCAGATACTACTTACTGCCCCCACATTATTTCAATAGCCACAATTCATCCCTATTAAAACAAAAAGTAATTTTCTGACCTTGCTACAGTAATGAAGGCTCTCAGCTATGACATTTATTTGGGTACCGGTAAACTGTTACAATAGCTTTAAAAATTCAAGTTCCAGAGCCCTCTGACCATATGCCAAACATACATTTTCTAGTCTTTTTTGCTCACAGGCATTCCTAAGAAAAAGACAGTGGTATAGAACAATGGTTTCCAAACCTAGCTGCCCATCAGAGTCATCTGAGGACGTTTCTGAAACACAGACTTCAATGCTTCCTCTTCATTCAGACCTCTTGGAAGGAGTCTCTGGAGGTAGAGCCCTATAATCTGTACTGGCAACATACCCTTCAGGCCCACTAGGTGGTCAGTCCTCTGTAGGAACCTGTTTGGCATGTGGCTTACTTAGAAGAACTGTAAGCGGATCAGAAGATAATGGTGGCAATGAGGGAATAACTATTTCTGAACAAATCATGGAAATTTGAATATGGACTGACTGAGATGATATCAATAAATTATTATTAATCATATCATGTGTGATGATGGCATTGTATTTCTGTCAGAAAATGACCTTTTTTTTTTTTTTTTAGGTTTACTTGGATACTGAAGTACATAGTGGTGAAATGGCATGATGTCTACGGTTTGCATTAAAATGTTCCAACATAAAAAGAATAAAGAGATGGGGAACAAGTATGGCAAAAATTTTGATGGTATTGAAGGTGGGTGATGGGTGCATGAGGGTTCATGGTACTTTGTGGTTTAGAAATTTTCACAATAAAACGTTTTTCTAATTGTCTGGAAGAGAACAATAACCAGAGCCTGCCTGTGCCATGCAAGGCTATTTTCCACTACCTCTGAAAGATAGCTGGTTGGCATACTGTCTTCTCCCCCATTCACATGGAGAAATAGGGAGTTATGGTAATGATTTACCTGCGTTGCCGGTTTCCTGTTCCTAGTAGGTGTCTGACATTTTCCCATAGGAGCCTTTCCATTCAGTATTCTTTTCTGAAAATGGAATTAGAAATATTCCCTAACCATAACTTAAGCATTGTTTTCAAACTTGACCTCTGTAAATTAAATTTTTCTTTAAGAAACTCCCTGAAGCTGGACACTCTTATTTCCAAGCAGAAATACATTGAATCTGTCAGCTTGGCAAAGCAAGAGTGATCAAGTACATAAAATGGATCAATTTTCAAGCCCCAACTAAAATGCAAAATCCATTATAGAAGATATTAATATAACTTAGGTTTAGCAAATTTGGTCTATGAAAATCTGGCTTTACCAAAGCAACAGAAATTTGTCTTCATTTCGGATTTTTTTTTTTTGTCCTGCATAGCATTTCACTCTAGAACGCCTAAAAATAACAAACACTCTATGTGCATTGAAAAATAAATGTATCATCCAGAAATTCCATGTATGCATTTGGTAAAAAATTACATACTTCAAAAAGTGATGTATAGCAGCATATAATTATAAATCCCACTGATCAAAATAATATACAGTTTTATTTCCAGAGACTATTCAGTATATCAGAAAAGCTGGTGCTGATAATATTTTGCGCTCATAGGTAAACAGACTGTTTTGCCGATGCTGCCAGATGAAGAAAGAAAGGTCCAGAAGTTCTCAGCATGGAAATTAGTTTAAGGGTCTGGCGGTTCTGGTTTGGGCTTCTGAAACAGGGTGTTGGAGTGCCACACCTCCCATCTACAGAGTAGCATGTGATGTGGGTGTTAGATTACAGTCTACAGTGAGCACAGGCCCTGAGCCTGGCACAGGGAGCCTCCGTGTTTGCCCAGACCCTCTTCAAGGTAAAGACACCAGGCCTCAAACTCAATCTTGAGTACCAGGCACATCAAGCTTTTTTGAAAAGTATAAATGTGGGTAGGATTAGAAAGTCAGTTTTGGGGTTTTCCTAAGACTGTACAGCCCAAATGTCATACATAATCAATACATCACCTAGCATGGATTGTTAACAAGATCTGAGTTAAAGATCATGCAAGTCATGCAAGTCTTGACTCTTGCAAGTCATGAAAAGCAACAGGCACATAGTCAGAACATCTCTTTCACCAGAATATCTGCACCAAGTTCCTTAGCATCCTGGATAAATGTACTTACTCCCTGTGACTAGTGCAGCCCAAAGGACAGGGCTCTCCCAATGCCCTATAGCTCAGGTTCATACCATCCTCTCCTTCACTCTGTAGAACCCACATCCATGTGAGAAAGACAAGAGAGAGCTCAATCTGTGTGATTAGTATAGGGGCCTCAAGGCAAAGTCCTTCTGGGGTTGCCCCCTGTGGCTGTTGATCCTGACCTAGACCATGAGAGTCCTGAGGGACATCTATAAGCCATCAGATCAGGATGCCAATGAATGAAGAATGCACTTTCACACCTTTATGGGCAATATGTATTCCTTGGAATACTCTTCAGCATCTGAAGAGTCTCGTCCTTCAGAGGTGTCAAATTGGGTCCTTCAGGATCTACAACCAGACCTTGGTGAGTTGTCCTCTGCCTCCCCTCCAAAGGCTGAGTTCCTGGGTCGCATTCCTTTTCGAAAGAGGATCCAGAATAAGGACCACAGTAGAGCGGTGTTCTCCCAAAAGACACCAGGACATTCTACAAATTCCTAGAGTCTGTTGGCTATTAACATTTAGGGGCCCACAAAGGTATCTGGAAGAAGTGTCTTCATGATTCAGGATCAAAGATACTCAATTGGAGAAAGATAGACTCAGTCATTCTGCTCATTTACACCTAATATGCATAGAAACTTTCTTTTCCCATGCTTGGAGCTCAAAGCATCAACACACCCCAAGTCTGTCAGCCTCCTTGTGTAAGTCTGGCTCTCCATGGCTGTCTCCACTCTTACAAGGCTTAGAACATAAAAATGGCTTGGAAGCCACCAGCCCTGAAGAACCCACAATAACACTAGGTCAGCCTCAGCAATCCACCACCACTGTGGGCATAGTGGCTGGGAGTCTGAAAAAAGCAAGTTTGGAGACCATTCTCTTTTAAAGCAATTTCCAGCTACAAGCCACAACAGTAAGGTAGGTCATAAGACATTAAAAAAAGAAATGAAATATCAAAGTGAGGTGGTTTTTCTCCTTGACCATCTGCATCAGGCCCAGAATAGTACTAAGTATTCTACATATAATTTAACAGGGACCAAAAAGTACTTTGCCCTCTGCATATCTCAGTCCCTGACTCTTTTGACTGTTCTGTTTTTCAAATGCATTCTCACTGAGCTGCCTCCCATTTCTCAGTCCTCCATCTTGCTCAACAGTTACTTTGTTTCAGAGGGCTTTTCTCCTTTCTTCTCTGACAGTCTTCCTTCTCCCCTACCATGGGGCTGAGCCCTGAGCTGGATCCTCCTGCGAGTTCACTCACATATTCCCCACTGCTTTGGGGAAGGAAAAGCCAGAAGAGTTTCTATCGTTCCGCTCTCTCAGGCAAACACATGCAATCTGTCTTTCATTTAGAGATATTTTTTTGCACTTCTGTTTAACACTGGGAATTTTCAGGTTGCTTTTTATTCTATTGCTTTTTCTCCCTCACTGGGCAGAAAACAGAGGCTGTCATGCCGTAAGTCTGAAACAAATAGGGAAAGAGAAGGCAGAGATGTTCCCACAAACCAATTATGCTTCTAAATGCTAACACCTCCTCAGGCAAGAGCTCCCCAAACAGACTCCATGCAGAGAGCATTCAGCAATTTCTGTCTACAAAAATGCCTTGCTAATAGTACAGTTAGATATCTTTTCTTTCTTACTCAAATCCAGTGGTGTTATCTCCATTACAGATAGAGATTCCAGAGTATAGAGAGATCAGCTGACACATCCAAGGTCACACCTACAGGTAACTGGCAGACACCTCATACTGGGCCTCCAGGACCATCTTGAAGCCAAGTCATCTGCAAAGTGGCTGTAGTGGTTACAAAATCCATCACTAAAATTTGACAACTGTGGATTCAGTTTTACAAATGTTCTCTGAGTGCCAACAGGAATTCAAAGATGAGTAAGACACAGTGCTCTCCAGGGTTTTCCAGTCCAGTCGAGGCTTGTAAAATAAATATTCCCTCCAAAAAGTTATAATTCACAGCAAAATGTGTAGTATGTCATAAGAAAGGTATAAAATATTAAATTTTATAGACTTTAACTTTACCCATTCTTCTGTAACCACTGTAAAATGTAGAAAAGGTCAATCGAAAGCACCATGTGTGTATATATTTACATGCACAAAGATAGTCACAGAACAAGTGAGACAGCCAAAGTCAACATCTCCTTGAATATAGACATCAATTGCCCAAGAGTCTAAAGGTCAATGCCAATCTAATAGAGCAAAAAGGATAGAACAGGTGTGTATCCTGCCAAAGAAAGAACAGCTTACAGCCAAATTACTGGCCTGTTGATAGTGTGAAGCCTGCAGGTATTCTATGAAGACAAAGGCACGACAGGAGCCTTGCTCAGAAATGGTCTAGTCAGGTTACTTGGCAAAAACCTCATCTCAAGAGTTTTCCAGTGACAGTGGCCAAAGGGGGACCTTTGCATTTGTACAATCTTGGCTATACCTTTGAGAGTTATAGATTACCTAGCTGGGACTCCCTTATGACCATAAAATTACAGAAGCACCCTGGCACCGTTTTGAGAGAAAACCATAGAGAGGTCCCTTAAAAAAAAGCTCCTTATAGCAGACTAGTGAAGATAAAATTGGTGGCATCCCAGACTTTTCTTTCATTATGATAGTACCAAATACGTGAGCTCTGCATGGACATATGTAATTTTTGAAGCCATCACATGTTTGCCTTTGTATATCTATTAACATTTATATCAAATTGCCCTTCTCCATCTTGGAATATTCCTGTCGTATTTGGTGCTTGGGTATTGCAAGTAGGATTAACTTTCTTCAGAAAGAATTTTAGGGGAGAAGCAGGAGGAAAAGTGTCCCAGACAGAAGCAGGAGGGGATGGTTATACACAGTGGTATGATGGACACTGGAGACTCAGAAGAGGGGAGGTAAGGGATGAAAAATTACCTATTGTGTACAATGTACACTATTTGGGTGGTGAGCACACTAAAAGCCCAGACTTCACCACTATACAATTCACCCATATAACAAAACTCCACTTGTACCCCCTAAACCTATTGAGAAAAAAAAAAAAAAACAGCAGGAGCAGGAACAATGGCATGGAGGAGGGGAAGAGGTCAGCCTGTAAGGAGGGGCGTGCTATGAGTAGAGCAGCAGTGCAGATCAGGCAAGAAAGGTCGTCTGAAACAACCCTGTGCCCAACATTCTGCAAATGGTTTTTCATAAGAACACTGAAGAGTGTCTAAGTTTTCTCAGTTTATCAAAAGTATAATTATGAGCAAGGCAGACAGATGATAATATTGAGCACTTTCTCTGTACGAGGCACTGGGCCAAGCACTTTGCATTATTATGTCACTTAATTCTCACAACAACCCTGCAGCAAGTATTATTACGTTTATTTTACATGTACACAACTGAGGCACAGAATGACTAAGTCACTTGCCCAAGGTCACACAGCCAGAACTAGGTGCTCAAGTCGGGTCCCTGATTCCAAAGCCAACACTCTTCTCTTCCATGCAACGCGGCTTCCTTGGCCTCTGTCTACTGTCTTAGTTTCCCACGCTAGCCAGCTTCTTCTGCTTCTAAGATATGAAGGACTGTCTGCCTTTACATAGCATTTCCTATTCATTTCCCAACTGAGGCCATCCAAGGCTCTACAGGGTTAGCAGTACTCAGCTGACAAGATGATGGACAAAAAGGCCTTCAAAAGTCAGAAAAGATGCTGAATGAAAAGCCCTCAAAACTCTATACCTATACACATGCCCCAAAATCGCCCTTGTCACAAAGCAGATTTTTCATTCTCAACACTCACCAGCAATGAGCCACACAGCTGTGGAGGCCTAACAATTTGGGCAGGAAAACAGGCAAAGAAAAAGAAGAATGTAGTCAAGCCCCAAGGAAAAAATGTTAACATCCGGAACCAATTCACCCACGCAGGCTGGGGAACCGTTACGCCCAGCTCTCCATAGCACCCCTCAGCACCCCCAACCCCTCCCCTACACACACCCCCCAACACACACACACACACTCGTTGAGGGCTGGTTTACTATTTGCCCCCTAATAGCAGTCAAATTGGCCTGTGTCTGTAGGAAGCACCTCCTGCGGTACCTACCACCCAGTCGGAATATCACAGAGATGCCTTAAATCTCTGTGATGTCACAGTCTAATCTGGGTAATGCACGGTTGTACCAGATGGGATCTAACGTTCCCAGGATTAATGCTGGTCATGCAACCAGTGTTCTCAACACTAAAGGAAAAATGAAATGACCAAGGCCTGGCTGGTTGCATATCTTGCAGAATCTACATTCCTAATTGTATAGATCTTGTGGATGAGATCCAGTAAATCACCCAAGATAGCAGCATTCATCTCATCCTCTGCCACACTGTATATTTCAAGAGTTTGGCTCCATATGGGTTCCTTGGGAAAGGAAATGGGCCCAGAGATTCATATGCTTCTGCTGCTGCAAGAGCATACCAAATCCCATCCATCAGTTGCCTGTACAGAGTGGGGCTGGCAACAAGAGAAAGCAAAGCTGTAAAACAGAGATGGACTTGACAACTTTCTCTTTTTAGCTTCTAAAAGCCACTTTTTTATCACTGAGTACAACAGACAGGAATATGGCAGACCGTACAATTAAACAGATAAGAAACATATTAATGCTAAAGTCCACACACCGAAATGGTGGGGAGAGTGGATTTTCTCCAAATCCCTGTTGGAGACATCGGATTTCCTAGGAGAGGAAGGTTACTTGGAGTGGGAGAAAACTGATGGAAAGACAGTGAACAGGTGGACCAAAAAACCTGAAACTACTGTTAAGTTCTCTGAAACGCTGCTGGCATCCCACCCACTCACAGCGTTAAAAGAGTAATGAAGCACGGGGTGTGTTTATCAGGATGAGAGATTTCTGCAAGTAACTGATTCCACACCAAACAAGGCTGCTCTAGATAGAGCTGTTACAAAATAAATGAATCAGAGCAGTCACTCAGAGGTTAAAGTTAAAGCTGAGACTCTAAGAGCTGATGTACTTGCCGTGGTCCTCAAGGCGGTTTTCTAATCCTTGGGCATTAAAAAGAAGCCACTGTGGAAATCAGAATCTCTTCCTTTGTAAATTCAATCCATGGTAAAGGGATTTCAGCTGTGATTGCTGAGTTTGAAAAAATCAACAGTACTTAGAAATGCACGAATTGCCCCTCATTGCAACTGATACATTTCGAAGCTGTTCCATTTTGAATCAATTACAAATAAGATTCCATCTATCCCGTTGTGAATGGAGAAGGGAATGGGTAAAACAGAGTAGTTAAAATTTCCCCTGAATTTCACTGCATGAGAGGATTTAGGATGGGAAGGTTTTAGACCAAATTGAATATATGTCACTATGCCTCAGACACTGAGATTTCTGTGCATTAAAGTCAAAGAAAAGCGGGTCATGTTGGGAAGGCTGCACGTGCCCCATTCCAGAGACCATGGCTTAGAGACACAGCACCATACTGCTGCCACACAAAGGCCTCTGCTGGCAGGTATGGGGAAGTCGCTTAGAATTATAGAGGGGCTAATAACAACAAGCAAGGAAGGTAAAGACCCATAAACTGTAAATAAGCTGTCTCTCATTCATGATTTAACAGATTCTGTTTTGGAGACAACACAAGCAGCAAGCAAGAATTTCCACCTTAAAGCACTTAAGAGTCATCTACAAGAGAGGCAATATTGTCTAGTGGTTAAGGATATTGACCCTGGAGCCACACAGGGCTGGGTTTAAATTCTGGAAAAGTCATTTAAAGTAGACTGGAGCTGTGTGACTGTGGGTAAGTTATTTACTTTGTTGTCTCAATCTCCTCCTCTGTAAAATGGAGAAACAATCACCTTCCTCCAAGGACTATTGGGTGGATGCAATGAGAGAACATAACTTTCTGCACAGTACCTGGTACAGAGTGCGCCCTCAGTCCATGAAAGCTACTGCTGGCTAGAGTTGTCGACACTGAGTGAAGATGATGCTTATAAGATTGGAGAAGTATAGGAACATCTGTCTTGGAGATAAAATGGGGGCAGAGAGTCTATTTTGAAGACTGAGATCTGGATTCCAGCAGGCAAGGGTACTCCCTTCTCCTCTGGGTGGTCAGGGCCTCGGCACTTCTGATGAAGGGCCCTGAGCTCCTTGAAAGAAGCTGAGGCAAGGACCTCTTCTCTGTTCCTCTTCCCTGGGGAAGTCACCTTCTCCTGCTGCTGCCAGGAAACAATGTAAACAAAGTCCAGGGTGGAACAATTGAAAAAACATACATATTTTAAATGATCAAATCCTGCCTTCTGTTTTCTAGAAGGAGAAAAACTGAGCACACCAGGACAGCCAGATGTGGGTTCCAACAAAATGGCTGGGGCTTCTGCTGTTTTTCTTAAAAAAAGATTTCCCAATCTCTTCTTCCCTGACATTCAGCTTAAATATAGATTTTTCTTTAGTTTAGTCCCTTTTCCAGTTTTTTTTTTTTTAACACAACCAAGCAACACCCATTAATCCTTTACTGCAGCTTCATCTAACTGGGGCAACTGGCTCATTTTGCCCAGAATTCTGGGGGTACATCAGAATACGGCTTTACAAACAAAGAATGAATCTTCCTATTTCCTATCAGATAAATCCTGACCTCTCCGAGATTTCTGGACTGCAGGTAGAAATATCAGAAACTAACCAAAGAGAAATATGCTTGTGTTATTCCACTTCCCTGTATCCAAAAAGGCCCCTCTGTTTTCTCAGGGCTGAGTTCCCGGGGTGTTAGTAAAGCTGAGTCTCCCTATTGTCCTGCTGCCTGCCCCCTCTTCCTACTGCATGCCAGCCAACGGATCCCCACCCTTCGAAACCCTCCCTCCCTCACATGCTCACTCAGGTGCTGGGTTTTTGCCTCGGTAGAACCTTGAATAGCAACTGTTCTCACAGTTCTTTTTTATTAGCCACATGTACTCAGATTCAGTACTGTTTCTAACCATGGGCTATAAACAAAGTGAGCATCCCACTTCAAGTCCCAGACATTCCATTTAAAGCCAAAGAATGGGGGAGAGGCGTGGTGGCTGTTTTAGACCACAATTTGCAACAATTTCTTATCCAAGCCGGTCACTAAGGTGAGCAATTCAGTTTATAGGAATAACAGGCACTGTGCTAAATCCTTTATTCCTGTATGTGCACTATCTCATTTAATCCTCAAACGACCCTTTGAGGTACACATTTATTATTCCAATTTCACAGATGCAGAAAATGGGGTTGAGAGAGATTAACTAACTCGCTCCAACATCAAGTGTTAGAACCAAGACTCAGACACAGCAGTCTGACCCCAAGAATCTGAGCTTTTAACTACTATGCTGTATAACTCATTCATACATTGCAACAAACAGAAATGATAATAAGATAACTATTTCATAAGAGTTCTGGTATATTATTATTTGGAATGTATATATATGTGTATATCTGTATGTATAAATATAGATTAAATTTTCACGTCTCTGCCAATACACCGCAGTGGCTGGCACATAGTACATGTTCAATAAATGTCATTACTTTTTGTCCTTATTGTGTTATCATTATTATTATAGTTTTATTATTTATTAAGTGCTTCCCATGTACCAGACACTTGTGCTGTGTTATTGGATCTACAAAAGCAATGAAGACAAGCTCCCTGGCCTACAGCAGTTTATTGGGTAGTAGTGAGACAAGACGGCCAGGAAATTCACAGGCTCCATGATTACAGAAGTCTGCACAGGGGCTGTACAAAACAGGGGCATCAAATGAGGATGGGGAGCCATCACTAGGGTTTGAATTCAACTGCAGAAGTCTGTAAAGAAATGAAGTCCTACAAGGTAGAAACATGAGAAACTCTCCTAGGTGTGTGCTGGGCACAGTTTGCCTCTGACCCTGCCCTCAAGTTCAGCAGCTATGAATAGAGGTCTTGAATGCTAAGCTGTCTTCTGATCTATCTTGTTGACAAGCGTTTTGCCTGTTACTAAGTCATCCTTTTAGCATTCTCACGTCTCTGCCAAATCAAGATCTCGGCTTAGCAGACTAGACATGGAAAATAGTTACTAGTGCTTTCCATCACGCTCAAATAGTAATGGGGGCAACTGAGTTTTTCTCGTTGTTTTTGGCCCACCAATTCAATTTGCCAATGATTAAGTTGCTTTTTTTCAAATCTCATTTTTCAAATCCACAGAATTTTTCTAGTAATTCCTGGAAATGGCACGGAAAATGTTCAAAGCATGAATAACTTTACATTTCCTTTAAATTCACTAATGCCATAGAATCCTTTCAACACAAGCTTGTTCACACAAGCAACAATAGGTTACACCATACACAAAAGACTAGAAATCACTGATCCAGGACTTCTGGACGTGTGACACTAATATAAAAACTTTTTCAAGAACTTTATGAAAGCTCTTAATTCTAGCTCTAAAAACCTTTTTAAAAATTTCTGGACTAAATAAAATTTTTGTGTTGCTATTACTGTTACTTTCTACAACTGTATTAAAACTTCCCTCATTCCAACAAAGTAAGGGATGAATCGAGTGATGGCCAAGGTGCATTAGGAGAGAAACATTAATATTTTAAAAAACAAAAGTTAACAGTATCAAAGCATCTTACAGCTAAAGGGGCCTCAGGTGTCATTTGAGCCTGTCTCCTTCACTTCATGAACTAGAAATGGAGGCCTCATCAGTGGCTGGGAAATAACTGTAAAACATTTTTTTTCAACATTAATATGTCTGCCTTTAAAACAAATATCCCCAGTTCCAACATTAATAGCAAAGCTAGCGCTAGAATCTTTGACTCCTAATTTAAGCTTCTCTAGTCCTCTTTCTACTGTAATTCATGGATATAATGTAGAATATGAGGGTCTGTGGGGAAAGCTTCACAGTACAGTGAAGACATCGACAGCCACATAAGCAATTAAGGTTTCTGAAATGTTTCACAATTCAGTTTTGTTTTGCAGGTTTGTTTATGCCTTTAATTTTCTAACTAAATCTTTCTTTCCAATAGAGCTCAGGTATAGCCCCTATACATATAGCCTATCCCAGGCTTTACTGCCAAAAAAAAGGTCAAATTATTAATTAACCTTCTGAATTGAGGAAACTTAGTCAAACCCAGGGAAAGTACTGCCGTGTTCATAGTCGCTTATTGGCGCAAATGCTTGTCCCTCTACACTGAAAATCAGTTACTTATTTTTCAGCAGCAAGAATGGAAGCCCTGAACCACCCAAGCCACCCAACCCCCAATTCTGGGCCCTATAGCCTGGTGAGATTAAAGCTTTGGAGCGAGGATGACCGGGGACAGGACTTCCCTCTGAAAGGGAAGCCATTCCCGCGGGCATCTTACAGAACGCAGTTATTTCTCAATGACGAGTAGTCACTTCTCAGTCCATTTTGTACAGTTGGGTGGTTTCTGCTCTTTTTTTTTTTTTTTTTGAGAAGATAATTATTTCGTTACTTTAAATCCCCGAGAACCTCGCAAAGTACAATCATCTGCTGTCCTTTTGTCTCAGGGAGCAGCACCCGGTGTCTGGGCGGGAGCATCTCTGTCTCTTGGGCACCCCGGGATCTTCTGCGTCTCAACCGACAGGATGACTTTCCTTTTAACAGACCGGTTACGATATTTACTGACCCTAGCATTACCCATTTGGAAATGTTTAGGGATTAAAAGTTGTTCAGGCCAAGGGATTCTTGGTTTCTAATTGCTAATGTTTGAAGTCAGTTTGATTCCTCGGAAATCTGTTTGCCTGATGAAAGCAAAAGCTCAAACTCCCCTCAGGGCGCGAGGTGTAAGATCCTTGGGTTCCGTTTGTTTGTTGATTTGTTCTTTCGGGGGAGGGGTCCTAACTGGGGGGGAGTGTCCTTTACCGAGGCCTTCCCCGTTGCCCCAGAGCCCCCGCATTTCTCCAGGATGTAATTAGCGCTAAGAAGGGCACCGGCCAAGCCTCGGGATTCGGGGTCCCCTGTCTCAAGGCCCGGCGGCAACCCCGGCCGCACCCAGCCCGGCAGAGCGGCGGGGCCGAGCCGAGCCGGGCGGAGAGCGGGAAGGCGGGGCCGGCGCAACGAGGCCGGGCGGTCCGGGCGCGCCGACCCGGCCGCCGTTCCCGCCGCGCGGCGCCGCCGAGGCCGAGGCGAGGGGCGAGGGCGGGCAGACGCCGCCAGGGCCCAATTCTGACTTACGAAGGTCGCGAAACTGCCCTGTTTCCTGGGGACGGGTTCACGGGAGAGATGCAATCCCAGTTCCTTCCGCGGCGAATCGGTATCTGAAGTTCCTTGAGTGGGGGAAGAAATGGACGTTTTCGACCTCCGTGGAGGCGGTTGGGGGAGGGGACGTGAGCGGCAGGGAGAGGACATCAAGGGGGTTAACTGGTTTTCGAGACCCGTCTGGGACTTTAACTATACGTTCCTGGCTGGGGGATAGTAAAGAGAACGGTGACGTGATGGGATTAGGAAAATCGGTTCACCTAGTTAAGAACTGGGCCCTAAAACTCCAAGGCTCTGGGCGAGGTATATAATAATGACCTCTAATGTTCCCTTTCAAAGGGAACTCTGCGGTTATCTGTTGTGGGTTGTTTCTGTTTTTTAATCCTCTAAAGTGTACGTCAGCATTTTAGAAACAGCCAGCTCATTTGAGCTTTAGCAATTATAGTGTAGAAATAAATAGAAGACAAACAGAAATATGAATGTACTTCTCATGTTCTTAAAGTTATTTCCCCAAATCGCAATATTTCTCTCGCAATGTTTCTATAAATCGTTATTATTCAGATTTCTCTTCGTTAATCTGTTTACTTTCTACATGGAAGAACATGTCATCGCTCTTCAGAATAAAAAGCAGCATTCTACCCATCCAAAATGAAGATGGCATTATTCACAAAACAAAATGCCAAATTTAGTTAGAAAAATTTCCACTTTTCCTGTTCTTTTAAATTGCATCTGTACAGTCTTATTTTCTGGTGCTTTCTTTCAGACTTTGGTCAATGTTATTTAAGAATCAAATGAAAACGCCCATTACCTAGAAGTTTCAAATCTGGGATTCTCTAGAATTGTCAAATGATACCTAGAGGTGACAAAACTTTTGGCTTCCCAAATTTTATATGTTCCCAATTTGTTAAACTGGCTCCAAACAAAAATGGCAGTTTCTTATCTCTGAAATATTATCTATATCCCATTCAAAACTGGCATTTTGATGGGGATATAGTGTTCCGGTGGTGTGATGGTGTTCACCCACATAAATTTGGGCATAAACACATATACTTGTGAATATACTTTTTTATATGTTTATTTGTAAACAAAGCTAAACACTGGCTAATATAAAAAGTACAAAATGAAAAGTAGTCATTGCAAGGCCTGTTTTCACTTCTGGTATCAAAAGCTCATCATCAGTTTGTAGTGAGCAAAATATCCTGCCTCAAAGTGAAGCCGTTAATGGCACCGAATAAATGTTGATTGGTTGTACTAGTTGCTTGAATTCCTCACCTTTTCCCATTTCACAGCAGGCCCTCCCTACCACGTCTCATTTTCCACCCCTGACACTTAGAGCAAGGGCCTCACTTAAATTAACTAATGATTATCCTTCCCCCAAAGAAGTGTAAACAGACACTGATTTATAAATTTGCTAATTGCTGTTCCCAGTCCCGACCCCTGAGTATCTCAGTCATGTATATATAAAATTCCAGGCTTACTAGAAACCAGAAAAAGCAAAGCAAAAATAAACCACACAGATGAGAAAGAGAAGGAAAAGAGATTCCACATTCCACCAGTTTCTCACTTTTCCCTTTTGTGGAAAGTATCCGAAAAGGTCAAAACATAAACCTCTAATGGGAAAATCGCTTAAATATTCTCTCCCATTGAGTAACTTTGTCTTTTGAGAGTAAGAAAGCAATAACCAGCTACACTCCCAGAATAGTCATCAAATGGATTTCTGCATTTCCAGAAAGGAGAAAAGAAATTAACGTGCCAGTCTGCCCTTTATCCCTGTGAAATCTACACTTTTCAGCCTTACTTTTTTCTTTTTTAATCTACAGTCATCCTGAGAAGGAACTCAGAGATTTAAGAAGTAACTACTTTTCTCCCGAGTGTGAGAAATAAAGTTCTACCAGAGTCCATAATCAGGATCTCAAAAAAGTCCGCTCATCTTATTAATATTATTTTTTGGCGATAGAATGATTATGATGGACCTGAAATATTTCAGTCTTTAATAATAGCCATGAATGCCCTAGGAGAGGCTTGGATGAACACAATGTTTAGGTCTTCTGAGCCAAAACGTATTTGTCCCTTTCTCCTTGTGGCCCAATATGAAGGATTAATGAGGAAGGACTTGATTTCATTAAACTCATGTTTACACACGCCAAGGAAATTATACAAATAAATGGGAAGCACAAACCACCAATATTCAATATTTTTAGTTTTAGTCCCCAATTTAGGAATTTCATGACACTCTTCACTTTCTCCTCACATACTATATTAAAGGTATTCTAAACTAATTTCCTTTCATAATTAAAAGATTCATATACCATTTGAAGTAATTTATATGGGGAGGGAGAGTGTCAGGAAAACGGCAGCGGATTTGTGTCAATATAACTTCGGTCCAAACTGCACTGTAGGAAATTTAACTCTCCCTTTCTCCCAGCATGAACGCTGCCCCATGAAATTTTCTTTCTGGGAATTTTCCCTATAAAATTGGGAAACCCAAGTGGTCAGCTCGGAGCCCAAATATAGTGTTCAAAAAGAAATAGCGCTGGGTTGGGTGATCCGAATTCAAAATTGCAGCGCCGCTAGTCTGTGCGCTGAGCGGTCTAGAAAAGCCTTCGCTGTCCATTGGGTTTGTGCTCCCTGGGCGGGTATCTGAAGTGCAGAGATGGGCGGCAGAGGCAGCGAAGGGAGAGACCCCCTCCTCCCTCCACCCCGCAAGCCTGCTTGTTATTCCTAGGCCTGACACTGCTGGCTTCTGAAGCGCTGGGGCCGAGGCGGGGGAGGGGGTGGAGGTGGGAGACCCGTGGAGGTGCCAACCAGTGCACCTCCTTCCTCCTCATCACAGCCCAAACTCCAAGCATTGCAGTTTTCCCCATTCCCTGTCCTCCCTACTGCCCTTGAGCAGTTTGCTGCTGTCACTTTTTTAGGTTGGAGAAGGTTAGAATTACTTCCCGTTTCCTACTGGCTTCTATTATGCTACCGCGCCAGGGCCAGAGTTGTACACAGAATGTCTTCCTGATCCTCCCCAGTGCCCCAGAGCCGCTGCAGTGAGCTCTCCAGCCCCACGCATCCATGAGGTATCCGATCTAGCTGGACTAGCGCGCGAAAAAGGCCCTTGGCGGTCATTCCCCAGCGAGCAATCATCCTCACTGGCCAATGACAAATCCAGAACTTATCTCGCCCCTCGCATCCCCTTCACACAAGGACACTTACCGAAGTGGCGGCCTTCGCGGAAGACAGTTGTGACCTGACAGGCCCCACACTTGGCTTGTCGGCGGGCGCCAGGGCCAGGCACCTTCAAGGCCAGCCCCAGAGCAGGGCCGCACGTGGCACTGAGGAACCAGGCTTCCTTGTCCCAGACTCTACCCCAGCCAGATCCCTGGGCGTCTCACCCTGCGCGCCACACACCCAGTCCCTACGGTCTGAGCCCCAGGCCTGTGCCCCGCACAAGCACATTCTCTCCGCTGGCTTCAAACTCATCACTTTTTATCCGTTACTTAAACGTCAGTGAAGAGTCACTTCCTCCGTTTCACCCTGTTTCCCTATTGGGGGTTGGGGGTGGGTAGAGAGGTGATGTCAGGATTAAAATCTCCGAGTTTTACTTTGAGCAAACAAACCATAAACTGGCAGATTAATTCATGTGACCAGTTAATCTCAGTAACTCGAAAGAAAAAAGTGCCTTGGGGCAGCCGCGGTTTCTGCGCAGGTTTTTCCTGTCTAATTTCACTAAGGGTTGCGCGGCAGCGTGCATGCGAGATTGCGAGCGCCTAGCGGGTGTGCACAGTGTCGCTCTGCCCGCGTGGCCTTGGGCGTGCCTGCGTGTGCCCACCCGCACGCGCCGCCACCTCCCCAGGCCTTCGGAGCGGCGCAGCTGCAAGGCTCAGGCCCAGGACCGCAGGCTCTGGAGAAGAAAATCCCTCCGCAGAAGGTTTAAATTATTTCGCTCCGCGGGAGACCCGGCGTCCGCCGCGCCGTGCGGAGGATTTTGGCGGGAAAGGCGCGAGCCAAAGCTGGGGAAGCCGGGTGGAGCCTGCGCTGGGGTCCGAGGACAGATCGCTCGCCTGAAATATACTTGGAAGGCCGCAAACAGAGCAGCTGTTCTGGCCTATCCTGGCTCGAAAGTTTCTTTTGCTCTTGGAGAGGGCGAGGGCAACAGGCTTGAGAGTCAGGCTCCTCGGATGCGGGTCTTGAGACCCTCTCCAGCTGTGGCGGTCGAGTCCTAGCGGTTTCCCCAGAAGACGAAGTGCCAGAGCGGGTATGACGGAGAGGTCACCTTACAGGCCTTTGTTTAAAGGCCGATGGGCCTCGGGATTTTTCGGGGCCACCAGGCTCGGTGGAAAATTTTTAAAAATACATACTGTGCCCTATGAGGAGTGCCTCCAGCGTGCGGGCCAGGCTGGTCCCCGCTGCTTCAGGTTGGCGCCCCAGGCTGCGGGTGCTCGGGCGCCAACTAAAGCCAGCTCTGTGCAGATGCGGAAAGAAAAATGGGCTGTGAAGATGAAAAAGGCCGTGTTTTTGAATAAACGTTAAACATCAAAATCTGACCCTTGGGTTGTCTGAAGATCTTGGGATTTTTGAGGCTCCGGTAGGGCGGACAGAAAACGGTGACAGCAGAGAGAGATGGTAAATACAGCTGCTCTAGGCGGGCGTCCTGCGTGCGAGCGCCCGCGTGTGTGTGTGTGTGTGTGTGTGTGTGTGTGTGTGTAATTCTTCCCCTGCCCCGTGGGAGTTTTGTTTTTATTTTTCTTGTGTTTTGTTTTTTCTTGTTCCTGGCTTATTATCAGCCTAGAGTGGAAAAGCCGCACAGCGGCCTCTAGGCCCTAACAAGAAGACAGATTAAACAGAATCGCGAGGCCCAGCAGGACAGAGACGCTGCCCTGGGCACAACAGGGTTGCCTGTGCTACTCCTCCATACACACATCTTTGAATGTGGCTCTGCGTACGTTTGTTAGGGTGCTATGTTAGAGAAAAGAAAGGCCTATTAAAAGGACCCGAAGCCCAGGTCGCGCCTTCCGCTACTGCCCGGGTCCAGAGCCCGCAGTTCCGCCTCCTCTGCTCCCGAAACTGCCGCGTCTCCATGCCACGGAGCCATTTTTCTGAAAGATCTTTTCTCATCTTTTGTCCAGATCGTAAGAAAGCCTTAGGCTCCAACTTAGGGATCCCCTCTGCCCAAGACAAAGCCAGGCCCAGCCTGTAGCCCGGCTTCACAGAACGCCCACGAGTGCTCTCAGCTTTCAGCTTTTTCCTTCTGGACTCCTGCCCCACAAATATATTTCGTTTTCTCTAATCCAAATGCCCACTTTTTTTTCTTTTAAAAAATGATAAAGTAATGGGAACTGACCAACTGAACTCACTCCGTGTTACATAAAGTTAGTTCTATGTTAGGTCTTCCACCCCACCCCCGTCCCTCGGGAGCGAGTGAACAGAGTTCTGGAACCCAATTCTCTACGTTCATGGCTCTGGAATGGTCTCTTTTTGCCGCATCCCTTCGCTTGTCTCTCCACTTCCTGGGTGAAACTCAGACTGAAGAGAACAGCAGAAAGAGCAAACTATGATCTGAGTCCCTGATTATGACCCCACATATTGGCCCTTTTGAACATGCGACTGAAAACAGGCTCCAGGCGAACTGGGGCCTCCCAAGAGAAAAATTCCTGCGACACAGCGTCTGCCATGCGCAGTTAAATAACTTCTGTTTTTTCCACAATCGGGAAAATAAAATAAAGGAAGCTCCGAAATAGTAAATTGTCATAAGGCCTACAAGAACCTATAACTGTACGAAGGCCCAAACCAGATTTTGGTAACAGATAAATGAGATGAGGAAATAGGCTCTAGCCAGAGAAGAGAAACACATATTAGCCATGCGTTCCTTTCTGGATTGCCCACGCAGGGGTCCGCGTGGACTGGCACCCGCATCCAAATACAGGCAAAGGCTTCAACGGACGAAATAAATCTCCTTTTAATTTTCTTTTCATCGACTAATAAAAATAATTCCCCAGCACTAAACCCAAATACCGTAACGGGCCACAAGAACACGGAGAATTCATAAAACCCTGTCTCTGCAGGTCACCCACTAATCGCGTTATTATTAGCCTCAGGAGCATGGAAATTGAACTGTCACTGCCTGAAGAGAAAATGTAAGCGACAGCTGTCCCTCCACGAGTTGGCCAGCATTCCAGCCGGGATCCCCAAGCTCCTGAACCCGCAGCCGCCTCTACCCAAGTGCGGGCCGCCACCCCGTCCCGGGGCTTGCCAGGACGCGGACCCGGTCTACACCCAGCTCTGGCTGGTCATCACGAACACCTCCAGCATGATTTTCGAAGTCTGGTCTGGAAGGTTTTTGAAGCCACTAAACCAAGCTGTGAGCATTTTGTGTGTGTATGTGTGTGTGTGTGTGTGTGTGTGTGTGTGTGCGCGCGCGCGCGCGCGCACGGCGCAAGATTCTTCTGACAACAGCTGTTCTGCCGGGCTGTTTTGCACAGTTGAAACCTTGGCACTTAATACAAAACGTTAAATTGTATTTCTCCCTCCTAGGGTTCTTTTAAAATATAGACATCGACATCCGCCCTAAGTTTTACGTGTTCTGTGCACATAATATGCATAGGATACGCAGAGATCCCAGACACAAATTAATCACACCCCTCCTCCCACCCCAATACACAGAAATATGGGCCCTGAAGAGTGACCCAGGGCTCAGGGTAAGGGGTCTAACATTCATTCCTGTTTCGGTAAACGCGAACGGAGTAGAAATATAATTATGCTCCACCCTCGAAAAGTTGTTGGGAGAAGGGTGAGGACCGAGGTTGAAAGCTAAATGAGACAAACAGTGCATTCCCCGTGACTGAGGCATCGTCCGGAGAACTGCGCGCGGGTCCTCTCGAGCCCTGGGAAGTGTTAGCTCCTCTCCGCCCCCGCCATTGCCTTCGACTCGAGCCCCTGCTAACCCCAGGGCCTGTAGCCGTTCCGCCGCTGGCACCCCGAACGCTGCGCTCTGCTCCCAGAAGATGAGATACGAGGAAACGGACCTCCTTTCTTGAGTTTGGCGATCAAAATGCAAAGCTCAGGCAAGCCCCCCTCATTGGTTCTGATGAATTTAAGGGAAGCTCAAGGCATTTGCGCGAAGAAAAAGAAACCGGTGTTGGAGTAAGGCAGGGTGTCGGCGGCAGGGCCTTCCTCCTCACCCGCGGACTGGCCATTCGTTCGGTGTCCCTTCTCCGCCCTCCTCCCGCGGTCGGGCCCGACGCACTCACCCGGGTGGGGCTCCAGGCCGTGTGCGGCCGCGTCCTCGGTGTCTCCGAGTGGGCCCGAGGGGCTCAGCGCCTCCATGGACAGGTCCAGCCCTTTCTCCTCCCAGTCTCTCAGTTTCCGCTTTTTATTTGAGCCGATCAAGGCTTCAACGGAGAAGGCATGTGCTCTCGAGCTTAGGGCGACTGCAGATCTTCTCCTTTCACTCATCTTAGCCGCCAGCACCCTGGCCCCGGCTCGCCCCCGCTACTGAGGGAGCAGCCCGCGCCCTCACGCTCTGAGCGCCCGCCGGGCCCAGCCCGGGAGAGGCGGCGGCGCGGCGGCGGAGGCTGAGGCGGCCGCTCCTCGGGTCCTCTGCACCCTCCCCCTGCGCCCTCCCCCGCCCTCCGCCGCCGGATCGGACCGGCGCCCCTAGCTGCCCCAGCCGCTAGGAACGAGAGCCCGGAGCGCTGCTCGCTCGCTGCATGAGCGCCGGAGTCCTGCTTCCCACCCACCCGGGCAGGCGCTCACAGGCTGTGCCAACTGGACTTCATCTTTTTTTTATTATTATTATTCTCTCTCTCTCCTCCCTCTCCCTTTTTCTCCTCCCTCTCTCTTCCTCTCTTAGTCTTCCCGTCCTTCCTCTGATCCAAACTTCTGGGAAACTTTTTTTTTCCTCTAAATTCCTCCCTTCCCTAGGAACAGGGGCAGGCGGTGCGCTCCTGTCCGAGGGGTGAGGGAGAGGGAGGGGGGAGAAAGAAAAAGACTGAGGGGGGAAAAAGCCAGACCCCAACCAATAGCGAGGAGGGAACAGGAGAAACCCTGAGAGCGAGAACCAATGAGAGGAAGGGAGAGACTGAGGCTCGGGCCAAGGCTGAGCGCCTGTCGTCCTCTGGATGTTCCTGGGTCGACTTTTAACCCCTGGCTTCCCGGTCCCTCATGGGTTACTCGAGGGGAGAGGAAGGAAAGCTGAAAGTCGAGGTCTGATCGCCCTTAGAAACTTCTGCAAATCCCAGATCCGAACGTTTTCCTCCCAAATCTGGGCTTCACAGGCGCTGCAAGCCTAGTGTCATTTTAGTTGCAGATCTGGAATTTTTGGACTCTGACAAAATGTTAACCTGTCCAAAAACACCCAGAAAACGATTCTGATAATCTCGCGCCTGCCCCCAGGTGCTTTTAGACCTGGTTCCGACCGAATTTCGCCACTCAGATTTTTACTTTCCTGTTGAACGTTTTATGAGCAACTCTGGTTAAAGCAAAACGAAACAAAGTCCTGTTACTACCCAGGGTTTTGGAACTGAAAATTTAAAGATCGCGTCCTTCTTCTAGCTCTACCTGGTGGAGGAGGAGACACGGGCGCCTAGAGAACTAGGCGGGCTATGGAGCGCCTGGTTGAGGGCGCGCTCCTCAGGCGTATTCCGGCTGGGCCCCGCACGCAGCAAATACCGCCTTGCCCTGCGGCGTGAACTCTGGGCTGCACTTCGCCTATTCCGGGCTCTTTTTCTGGACAACCACGGAGGGGTACCAGGCGAGAACAGCTAAGAACTTTGACCGAGAAGAAGGAGATTTTTCAAAATTCCCTGCAAATCCTCACCTCCAGAGCCTGGCTCTCCCCGCCCCGCCGATCTCCCCGGACTCCCACCCCCCGCCTTTTAAAAATTTCAGAGCAGTGCGTTCAACATGGGTTTCTAAGGAACTTAAAATCCAACACTTAAGGCCGTTGTTATTTCCCACACGTCCTCCCGAGTTACGCCACTGGTCGCCGGCGGCAGGAGACCCAGAGCGCAATCTTACGCGGAGGCAAGCTCAGACCCGCGAAGTCGGTCCTGCTAAGCTGGAAAAACGTCTCGGATTTCTCGGACGGCGGCCTGGATAGACACAGCCTGATCTTCCCGTCCGAACGCCCTCATCGAGACGGTTCTATGCCTGCGCAATGAAGCCAGAAAGCCAGGTCCTAGGAGCTGGCGACAGACTGAGAGGCGGAGCAGAGAAGTCACCGACAGCCAGGCCCGGAGCAGGGTGCGAACCGCGAGTTTAGGTCAGGGAGGCTCAGGGCTTGTTGGAGGCCCCTGAGAACCAGCTCTCGCCCGTTCTTTCACCTGGGGCAAGAAGAGACAGTCTGCCCGGCCTCTGAACCTACGCTTTCCCTACGTGACCGCCGAAGGGCCCGGGGAAATCTAGTTATTGCTATTGTAGTTGGAAGCTCTCTGGTGCTGAAGACAACAATTGAGTGTCGTGAATGGCCTTGGGCCTCTTTGAAGGACAGCATCAACAGCTACTTTTGTATCCCCCTCAAATTTTGTTCCAATCTAGAAGAGAGGAAACTAGCTTCGTAGCAAATGCAAAAATAATCATGGAAAAACCACCAGATGAGTGTGATTCAGCCAAGCCTGGCCTCTTGGGCCTTCCTGGACCCTGGGTCTCAGGTTCGTAGGTCCCCAGGGAGCAGGTACAAGAACTCCGGGGAGCTGGAAGCATTTAGCCCCTCAGCATCTCCTGCCGCTCTGGCCAGCGGACTTTGAGAGCCCCGGTAGAGAGGCACAGGGTCTCCCACCTCAGCCACCACTCATCATTGTATCCAGAAGCTGTCGGGGAATTCACTGCTGTTCACTGTTCGAGCTGTCCTCAAATTCACTGCTACTGGGCTTCAGCAAAGGAGTTGGAAACAAGGCACTCGGGGAGAGCACAGTTTTCCTCCCAGGCGCCTCAGGACTCCCTCTGGGCTCCCAGTTCTGGTGTCACCTGGCATTTCTCTGCCCGCTGCTGAACTCTGCTGCGACCAGACTGTGTGGGGTAGGATGGGGCTGGCCGCTAAACTTTCCCAGCTTTCTTCCTCCCCATCGGTCTGTATCTCCTGTCTCTCTCTGATAGCCTGTTGCCCTCACACTCTCTCACAGGCCTGCTTTGGATTGAGAAGTGGATACACCATAGACCACACATCCTCCCTGAGATCATGAAACGCACAAAAAAAGAGGACTTTTCAGTTATCCGTGAACCTAAATGTAGGTTCAGAGGCCTGAACAATGTACGTGCCCATAGTCAGTGTCTGAGAGACATACATAGAAGAATGAGCAATGCCTTCACGGGCATGCATATACACCCCACCCCAAAGCATATGCCCAGCACACGTATACTTCTCTCTGAGGAGTTCCTACACACCCCCCTTCAGCTTGCACATAGGTCGCTCCCACCCGCCATTCCACATACACATATGTCCTAGAATTGTGGGTTAGGCGACTAAAACCAATCGACCCAAATGAAGGCAGGCTGGTTTGTAACAGTCATGAAAATAGGGGTTTCCTCTAGGTAAATGGGAGAGGCAGTGAAATTTTCTGTGACTCTATAGTGTTCAATGTAAGTTTTATCCTAGAGGAATGCACTCCTTGGTATGTGACTCTTTGCTGATGGGGAGAAAGATCTGGAGAAAGATCATGCAGGATGGCTTAATATGTGTGACATAGGTGTATAATCATATGCTGTTGTGGGGGAGAGAAAGGAAGGGTTGTAGGATTAAATGTAAGAATCTGGAAGTGTGGTCTGCATTTTCTCTCCCCTGATTACATCGAAGTTTTTTTAAAAAATCTCTTCTCATTACCCCAGTCTCTCTTTCCTTTAACCTTTAGGAGAAATAGTGGGATCCCCAGTTTTTGAGACTAATTTCCCAAGCATTCCCCGGGTTTCCCAGCTACAGTCTCCAATTTTGTGCCCCAGGTGGATCCTACAGGTGATTCACCCTGAAATGGGTCCATTTCAGGTCCATTTTAGCCCTGAAGCTGATTGACAAGGACTAAGCTAAAGGCCCCCACCTTCCCCCCTGCGCGACCTCAAAGAGGAAAAATTGATGAGTACCTGGGGAGTCAGAGGAAATCTTGGAGTACCACTGACCACCAGCAGGGACTTATAGGGAAGTGGAAGTCTAAGCCAAGCCTTGACAGGAGAAGGGCAGCACAGTAACTGCACACCTAAAACTGACCATGTCTATATATTTTGATTTTTCAAAGGAAAAACAGAGATTTGCAGCATCAGAAAAGTCATAAACACAAACAGGCATTCCCGGAAATGGAGGTACCAAACCCTCCACATCTTTTCCTCCCATCACCCCATACCGGATACCACCTTAAATACCACTGCAGCTAATGCCTCAATACAAAGGTGGCCCAACAGGCAGCTTTGATTTTGGAGTTTTGAGTAATTGAAAACAACATTAAAAATAGTTGGCCAGCAGTACATATGAGGCTGCTCCTAAATGTGTGGGCAGGACACCCTGTGAGAGGCAAGGGAATTGCAATGAATTCGGCCATCAAGGTAGGTATAAAACAGGAGGCGTCTATGGGCTGGGAACAAATCATCGGGATTCCAAGGCGAGGTGGAGCCTGGCAACCAGGTCTGGGTCTGCCCCAAACTGTGCGACCTTAGGCAAGTCCATTGATTGATTAAGGGCCCGTGCCTCAGTTTCCCTGTCCTTAGAATGAAAGGGTTCCAAATACCTTACAACTAAGGAAAGCAGGCAAGATATCAGTCGGGGGCTGGACAGACCTGAGATCTTATTATTGCTGTGATCGAGTCTTCCGGCAAGGTGAGGCCAACGTTTCCACTTTTCACTTCTTTTCCCAAATTGGCGCTCCAAAGCAACAAAAGAGCATGAATTGGGGGAGAGGGGCGGGCATCACCAGTATGCAGCCCTTGGGCGTGATGAGAGGGAGTCGATTTCTGGAAACTCCTGCCCAACGCCAATTCCACGGAGAAGTCGCGAGCCCACTCTTATCGACAGCATTTCCAGTCACCCAGGTTCGTTCAGGTCGCCAAGAGCTGTAGGACCTTCGTATGTCGTTGACTCTTCAAGCACCCCCTCACAATTTTTAAAAAATAAAGTCCGTGGGGGGCGAAATGTCTTTAATGATGTTTTTTTGTTTTCGCGAAATAAAATTTTTTATTTTTATTTTAAACGAGCAGCGTGCCCATCTCTCGGTCTTTCCAGATGTTTGCAATAAAATCGCAGGTTTTGCCTTTGGGATTGGAAATAAAATTTAACGGCCTTCACCCTGTAATTATTCTCTTAGCTTGCCCTTCATAAATTTATCTGTTTTCTATCGGCATTGGGGCAAGAGGCGAGCGAAAGGGGGGAAAGTCCCGATTTTATATTTGTGACTATAAAAAAGCGCCACCCGGTTTCCTCGCCTTCGGCTGGCCGCGGCGGTGTGGCCAACAGAGCCGGGCCAGGCGGGCGGCAACATTGCGCTATTGTTCGCAGACTTCGGTCTGCGCTGGAGCAGGGCCCCTCTACAAAGAGAGCCTTGTGTGTCCAAGCCCTGAGCGCCCACGCCCAAGAGGCAAGGAAATCCTGCTCCCCTAGGCCGAGCTCTTCTTTCCCCCAGCCTTTCGCGCAGCGCCGTTGCCTGACCTTCGTCTGCAACGAGCGCCCACGGCTCCCAGAGCCAGCTCCTGCCCTGCCAGCCTTCGCAGGATGGGAAACTTTGAGCCTAAGCTGAGCCCACTGAGCGCGAGGGAGGAGCCTGCCTCTGGATATCATGGCGCAAGGGAACCGCGGGACTGGGGTGCAAGGCGAAGAGGCTTCCTGGGAGGCCCTCCAGGCCCTCTCCTTCACTTTGCTTGGGAGGGCTGGAAGGTAATATTCCGCATTCTCAGGACCTCAGGGTTGCTTGGCAGCCCCATAAAACCGAATCCAAAGTCAGTAAGTTTTGAGTGCACACCCCTAAATAAATATGGGTACACCAGCAACTACCATATACTTGCATAGGAAACTTGTAAGTACAAGGGCCATGCATGTCTCCTGTGACTACACAAAGTCATATATATGCCCGCCAACGAACCATGCATATGTACACTTTGTACACCCACAGGGGTGTACCCATGTACCCTTCTAGAATCAAACAACACAGACTTGGGTACATTACATCACACACATGTATATGGGGAAACGTCTTGGCCACACACTCCGTTGCCCCCAAAGTCTGCAGAAATCTACACACATTCTGCCTGCTGCATCTCTTGGCCGCAATCCACAGCTGCCTTGGGCTCTCCCTGGCTTCTTGAAGTTTAATCCATGTGGCTGTCCTGTAACCTCTTCCCCTTTATCTGCACAGAGCTCCCTGCATGGTCAAGGTCTCTGAGACAACAAAAGAAGGGAAGAATGAGGAGCACCAGCCTCTAAGCCTTGCACTTTGGGAGAGCCATCCAGTGCCTGGGGGACATCAGAGCTTTCTCCAAAGCCCCGGGATCCCCAGCAGGGACTGGCAGAGAAAGGGAAGGACCAAGTGGGAGCACCAGGGTTTTGTCTTATTTTGTTTTTAATCACGTGCAGTCCCTTCTGCCCTTTAGCCAGTGGGCTTGGGCCAGAAAACAAAATCACAGGAGCCAGAGAATTCTTTTGGGTTCTTTCTATCTCTGGACCTTAGCATTTCCAAGTTCACCCCTATATGTGATCCCATTTTTGCTTTCCTGCTGGATTTGCAGGTGCTTGGCTAAGCAAAGAGTTATCCCTTTGGTTTATCCACTCAGAGGAAGAATTATCTAAAGCTTATGGGGGAGAGACTGCATCAGGCCCTGAAGTCTAACTCAGTGACAACCCTATGTCTAACTCAGAGACATAAAGAGGGTACCCTGGTTCCTACAGGGTCGGAGAACCTGGGTGGGCAGAAGGTGAGGCAAGGGAGAGGGGCACCTAGCTCTGAAATCAGTTGGGGCAAGAAAACTAGCAGTAAAGGCAATCGATTAGGGCCTTGATATGATGGCATTTTTTTTTTTTTGTCAGAACTGGTTGGATTTCATCTGTCACTAATAAAATGGCCACCGAGGAGCAAAGTGGCCTCCATGGAACCACAGGAGCCTACCCAGCCCTGAGCCATCACCTGCAAAAACCCACAGGTGGATTTTTACAGCCTCCTTATGGTCAATCTGCCCTCAACACCAGTAGAGAACGAACTGTCCATTATTTAAGGAGAGTAGAAAACAAATCTCCACACTGGACCGACCATGTAGCTCAAGGTGGGGCTGGGAAATTAGATCCTTCAGCCTACCACGGTCAGAGTAGCTGGGGTAGCCAGACTTGTACTTGTCTCTGCTCATAGACTCAGGTGGGGGTGTGAGCTAGGTCTCAGAAGATTTTTACATGGTTTGGGCCCATGATTCATTGGCTACCTCTTCAACCCAAAACCAAATCAAAGGATGTGGGAAGGAATCCAGAACTCTTGGGCATGGAGTACGGTGGCACCAAAACTAGCCAGAATAAGGAGATCACCAACACCAGGACCATGGTTGGTTGCTCCTGGACAAAGGAGCCCTTGAAGTGGTTGAGGTAGATGGATAGATATAGATACATGTATATAATTTTAAAATGTTGTTTTAGAACCTAAATGTTCTTTCATACCAGAGACACGTATATGGGTGTCTGTGGAGAGGCAGACATTTCCAGAGTCCCTTGGCCTGCTGCTGGAGAAGAGTTGGGGGTGGGGAAGTCCCTCCTCCCCATCAGCTGCAAGAGGCATGGCACTCTGGCCAACAGCCAAGTATCACAGAAAGCCAGGATTGAGGAAAGTTGTCTATCTCTAACCAAGAAAATTACTTAATTCACATACCATCCAAAGACTTCATAGGACAGCCAACAAATCCAGACAAATGAAGGCATTTCTCGAATGGAAAAATCTGTGAATCTATGTTCTCCTAATTATCAATGGTGTCTCCAGCATTAGGAGTCTACAACAAAGTTCGAGGGCTCTCAGAGGCAAAGGCCAATGGCACTACACAGGTGGAACTACACAAACACCCAATATTGCTGTCCTTGGCCACCTTCACCACTGAAAATGAGAACTTTGACCCAGCTCAGAAAACAGCAGAAGGCAATGCTATCCAGAGGCCCTTCCTTCCAGGAAAAGCAGAGAGAGAAAAGATAACTGTTTATTTTCACATCCTTTCTCTCTTGCCACCAGGTCTTATTCTGTGTCTCCTCTCTTTCTGGTCTGCTCCAATCATGAAGAGTTAATATTTACCGAGCTTTTTACCCTGCGTGGCCCTGTGCAGAATGCTTTACAAGGATTAACTCACTCCACCCACTTCAAGTTCCTTGAGCCAAGAACTAGAATTACTTGCCCCATTTTACACATGAGAAAATCGAAGTGTGGAGGAGTTATGCAATTTGGCAAAGGTCTCACAGCCTTTAGGGCAGGTAGTCTGGGTCTAGAGCCAGAATTCTTAACTCATATACCCCCAGCCTCTCTCCCTGCACACGTACATACAATGCAACTTTGCACACTTTGGTTCTCTCTGGCTACAAGCGACTGGGGTGAGGATGGGGGCACTCATGAAATTGTCTTATACAGGCCTAAAAAAACCTGCCCTGATCTAAAATTCACACGGGAGGGAGGCCTTCCCAGCTTAAGCCCAGCATCCTTGCAAGCAAGGTACTATTGGGGCAGGGGTTCTCATCCCGACTTTACTTAAGTCTTGGAGTGGAAAAATGCCCAGCAGAACAGATGTCACAGCACGAACGCCATAGGTGTTGATCCCAGAAGGGAAGCTCCAGGGTGTCACCCCCTGGCTGGGCTCAGTCTACTAGGATCCTGTTGCCCTCCTCAGGCCGAACCTCGGCCTGCCGTCCTGGGGCCAGGACCCAGTCCCCAGTCGGCCTGGGTCGCTTCACCCAAGGCTCTGACCCTTTATTGACTCAGTCCCAAAGCCACCTATTCCCTGAAGGCTTCCGGACCTCCAGCCCGACCACCAATACTGTCTGGGCTGCGGATCCCCCACACACTTGTAGGATGGCAAGCGAGAGAGTCGGGGACAACATGGCGTCTTCTGAGCCCCCAGCTCAGCTCGAAGCACCTGCTCGTCCTGGGTGGAATTTGTCCGCCCGGTGGTGGCCGGTAGCCAGTGCCAAGCAAACCGTCTCTGCCTTCAGACTGGCTTGCTTGAGGACCGGGTGTGTTAGCCCGGCGGGGGCGCCATCTCCATAACTCCATCTCCGCTGGGTGGCGGGACGCTGCTGCCTGTCATGGGCCCTCAGTGTTTTCAAACCGAGTCTCCCTCCCGGGTCTCCCCCAACACACATACGCACACTCCTGGGGTTTCGCTTGGGGGTCCTTGAGATGCAAATAAAAAATGAGTCTTAATGCTCTGAGCACTTACTGGTTTATTTCTCAGAGTAGCTGCAGCCTCAGAAATCAGAGTCGTCGCCGGAGAGTGGACAGGGAGAGAAAACCCCCAGGTCCTTGGGGACAAACGGAAGGGGGCAGAACTCTGGACTTCCGAAGAAAAACCTCCACTAGGAAGAGAAAGCTGGCTTAATTTGGCCTGACAGGGGAGCCCAAGGAGGGCTGCCGTGAAGCCACACACAAGCTCAGGAAACGAGACTGGGTGAGAGAGAAAGATTCGCCATGGGAGTCCGCACCCCTCAAGGGCGCACGTCGGCAGCGGTGCTGAAAAGTCCCGTGCCGACTCCTAGCTCTGAGGCGGCTCCAGTTGAGGGACTGAGTTTGGTCTTGTTTTGGCTCCCGGGTGACTCCAGCTTCCTCCCCTGGCAGAGGCCGAGGACCTAGCTCTCCCCTGCCCTGGCCCGGACCCCCAGTAAAGGCTGGCCTGGGGAGCCCAAGCCTGGGGGCGTGAAGGAAGAAGGAAGCTGTGGGGAAAACGAAGCCAGTCTGTGGGACCCCCACCCCCAGGCTGGGCCCAGGCCCCTGTGGGCTGCTTCTTGCGGGATCCAGAAGGAGAGGGAAGAGGGTGAAAGTCAAGAAGACTTCCCCTCTTTATTTTCCCTTTTTCCTTATTTTGAGTTTCTCAGTGGAATGTTGACAGGCTCGCTTCTTGGGTTACTTTTTCTCTTCCCTCGATGGCAAATCCAATCTCACTGGCCGACTTGTTACGAAAACGCTGCATTAAAACTCCTGGGCGGTAATGCGGTGCTGCACGGGTGTCCTCGGTGTGGGCGTTGCCCCAGGCGTGAGCTCCCTGCTACTCCTCCATCCCCCGATCTCGCTCCTGTCCTCACTAGTAACTGCGCAGGTATCCGCCCCACCGGGGAGCTTCCCCCGTGCTACAGGTGCATTTTTTTCACCCAACCAGCTGACTAAGCCAGCTCTTCTACCAGCCTGGGACTCCCGCTTGTTACTTTTCCAACTATTTTTTCTAAATTTTTACGAGTTACTAGAAGTCCAGCTAGCATGCGTCTCGTGGGGAAGACTATGAGGAGCGAGGTGAGTGGGAGTGTTAGATGGGCAAAGGAGAGGAAAGGCATGCGCTGGGAGGACCAATGGAGTCCCTCACCTAGGCATAGGGACCCCAAGAGACCCTGACGGCACTAACACCCCAAGGGTAGCTCCTGTTTTGTTCCCAGTTTCCCATAGCACCCCCTGCAGGCTCTATCTAGATGCAGGTGGGCAGGTCACCTAGCAGCCTCCTTGGAGCCTGAGGAGCATGGATTGTGGCCTTTTAGGTCTGAGTGAGGCTCCAGACTGTAAAAGCCAGGGAAACATGAGAGAAGAAAAAAGGAAACAAAGGGAAAGAAAAATAGAAGGAAGGAAGCCAGGACTACCTCGGAATTACTGAGGCCCCTGGCCTGGGGCAAAAATCGGTGCCCCTGACCCCATTTTCCCTAAGCAGCTCTGCACTATCAGGATTTGGGGTAAGGGCAGAGGACTAGGGGTCCTGGAATATGTCTTCTGTGTAAGCCCATTAAGTCCTGTGCAGCAGAACGAGGGCGGTCTACTGCCTGGGGTTCGAAGCCCTCTACTAAGAGTTCTTAGCACAAAGCAGACTCCAGAGAAGACCCAGGTGGGCTGCAGGGGCCAGTGTGCAGATTCAAGGGCAGGTAGGGGCAGGTCCTCCACACCCTTTCCTCAAATACTGATACGTTTCATACGGAGTCCCCCAAGCAGCAAGAGAGGAAAGAAACATCCCAGTTACAGAAAGAATGCAATTATGGGGAGAAAGGGCTAAGGGGCTGAGGGCTCTAGGGAGTGGAGGACATGGAAGCACAGGCCCTAGCGCAGGGAAGTTTGGCCAAGTTGGCCTAGGCAGAGGAGGGAGGGACTGCCCTTGGGCTGGCTGTGAGGGTGGGAGGAGTTGGTGGGAAGCCAGAGGTGTTTGGTGCTTTCCCATAGTTTAATATTTTCCTGAATCTTAATCCAATTTGAGATTATTAGTTGAAGTGCTGGAGAAGCTTGCATGTCGGACTTCTTTGAGCAAATCCCCAGAAAGACAGATAACTGGCTGATATTGGCCCTCCACCCACTGAGGCTGCAGCCGGCCCACCCCTCCACCGTTTGGAAAGAGGGTGAAGGGCTTCAAGTTCTCTGTAAGGCAGGAGGTATTTTTCTCTCTGAGTTCCTTCTCCCCTCGCTCCCAATTCACTTCTCCAAACTGGAGCCTCGGCCTTAGCTTTCCCTCTTGCATCCGGCTCCCTACACCTTGCTCCCAACATCTCTTAGTCAAAGACAAATAAAGCCCAGCTTCCTGCCTGGGGTGAATCTCGCCAACTGATCAGCCGGGGAAAGGGGAAGAAGAAGAAACAAGAAAGAAGAAGAAAAATAAAAACAAAAAACAAAACCCTGGCAAAGAGGAATGCACTGCAGACCGGAGCAAACAGATGTGCCTGGTGCCCCGGCTGGGCCTAGAAAGCCGCTTCTCAGCCCTGTGCCCGCGGAGTTACTTTATCTTCTCCTTGGTCCAATTATCTTTTTGCAGGAAAAAAAATTAAATATAAATTACTGCTTTGTAAGATCAAAGTGTCGATTTCTGGTGCATCTGGAGGAGCGGGGAGATGAGAGAGAGGGGGAAAGTGGCCCAGTCGTAGTTACCCAACTTCAAAGCGTTCTCAACAGTGAATTTTGCCCATTGTATTTTCAATTCTCTTCCTCCCCAACTTCACAGGGTGCGCAGCGGGGAAGGGTGTAGCTTCTGTGAGCGCGGGTAAACCTAGCCTTGGCCAACTCTGCGCGCCTCGCGGGACTCAAGCCCTGTCTGACTCGCCGAGGGCGCGGAGAGGTGGGGCCGTGTAGAGGGAGAGAATGGGGGGGGGCTGATCCCGGGCTGTCAAGTCACCAAATGCCAGAATAAACCTCCAGAGAAGCCACAAAGTCTCTGTGTCCCTACTCATCTAGCTGCTGGAGGCTCCTTATCAATTTTGCCTGGGCTCAGACTGGCTGTTTCGCAGGAAGGACTGGGGAGAACTAAGTTAGGATTCGATTTATTCGGGGGATCCGGGTCAATTTCAGGTTTTCCATGCAGAGATTAGCGGGACTCTTCTGGATCGTGGGCTTGTCTCTATGTGACCCAGCCAGCTGGACCATTACACAGGTCTGGTAGAGGTTTTCCATGCGTTTTCCTTAAGCGAAGAGCGAATAGGAGCCGGCCAAGTGGAGGGCTCGGAAGCCGCGAGAGATGCGCAGCGCGTTCGCAGGGCTTGGGAGGTTTTTGCAGCAGAAGCTGAACTGAGGGTGGACTGAGTAGGGGGAGGGGGGCGGCCGCCTCCAGGCTTTCGCCAGGCAGCGGACATGAGGGCTCTTTCTCTGGTATTCCAGGGAACCTGCCTCCGGAGCAAGGCGCGCAGGGGGCCCCCCACGTCTCCACCGAGCTCCCTCTTCCTTTTAAGCCGGACCCAGGGGCAAGCCGTAGGACTCGGCTTCTCCCAAAGCGCGGCGGTCTTTCCTGGAAAGGCCAAGTGCGCAATGTCAGCCCGATTGCCCTTGATCTGAATTGTCCCTGCGTGGCCATTTCTGTTGCAAATTTCCGAATTTTCTACTAAAGCAAGATGGATTAACAGCTGAGAGAGCACCCGCTCTTTTCTGCCCCGGATTCAGTGTTTCCACAACCGCCCACCATACTGCACCTCCAACCAGAGAGCTGTCACCCCCTTGGGAGGCAGCGGGTAACAGGGTGTTATTATTCCCATATCTAGATAAGGAAACCACGATCCCTACAACTCCGTTGACTGTCCCAGGTTCCTGAGCGGCAAAGCTACAACCTTTACCCGGGTCACCTAAAAATTCTTTTTCTTCCCACTTCTCCACGGGTGATTCTGTCCTCCTCACACTCCCTTCTCCCTCCCCGTCATTCGTCATTCGTCATTCCAGGTCGTCGACCCTGGCGCAGCCCCAGCAACTCCGCGCGGGCTGTGCGCACTGGCCTCACCGCGGGTGCGCCGGGCATCTCACCTCAGCCAGGCAGGTGCAGAGGTGTCGGGTGTGTCAGCTACCGGTCGTCTGGCCGAGGGGCAGGAGAAGGCCGGCTGCCTCCTGCCGCTGCCCGGTGGCTGAGGGGGCAGGAGAGAGGGGAACAGGGCTGGGGAAACTGCCGTCAGCGAGTCCCAGCCCCGCCTCCTGAACATAACGTCCAGGAAACCTTGGAACTTTCCATTGTCTGAGGAGCTTCACTAAACAAATTGTCCCTACAGCTATAAGGCTGAGAAGAGTGGGCCAGGGCAGGCTTTGGCGCATCCCTGTGCCCTGGAGCCTGCCTACCTGCCGGGAAGTGTGACCAGAAACTCTCCACCGTCAGGGCACCTCAAGGAGGGAAGATCACAGCGACTTAGTGCCTCACAGCGCCGCGATCGGAAAGCAGAGCACCTGGCGTCAAGGCCCTCAGCGAGGAGCCGCATTCAGGCCTGGATTCTTGGGGTCCGAATCTGCAAGGGGCCCGAGTGAGGAAGCTGCGGACTCCTGCGGGCGGGCAGCATCTGACTTGGAAGACCCTTGCCAGGTGGCCTACCCAAAGTGCCAGGTTTCCTGGCATTTTAAGGAGGTTGAATTTTTCAGGATCCCCTACCCAACAGGGTGGCCTGTGGTGAAGCTTCCCC
>CAUYSK010038699.1:0-42538 GCA_963575035.1 Avahi laniger
TTTTTTTTTTTTTTTTTGAGACAGAGTCTCACTGTGTTGCCTGGGCTAGAGTGCCGTGGCATCATCCTAGCTCACAGCAACCTCAAACTCCTGGGCTCAAGCGATCCTCCTACCTCAGCCTCCCGAGTAGCTGGGACTACAGGCATGCGCCACCATGCCTGGCTAGTTTTTTAAATATATTTTTAGTTGTCAAATTAATTTCTTTCTATTTTTAGTAGAGACGGGGTCTCGCTCTTGCTCAGGCTGGTTTCGAACTCCTGAGCTCAACGCAATCCGCCCGCCTCGGCCTCCCAGAGAGCTAGGATTACAGACGTGAGCCACTGTGCCCGGCCAGCACTAAACCTTTGATGCTGCTTTCAGTATCAGGAACTTATCCAAAACCTCATCCCTAGGCTATCTGCTCTCTGGCCCTAGGCAAGAATTATGCAGAATTCAATTTTCTTCCTGACTGAAATGGACTTGAGGCCCTAGTGAAATAAATAAGTAAGCACACGCCTGATGCATCCAACACACCTTTTCTGTCACTCCTGGCTCTGCCTGGGGCCTGGCTTGGGCTGTGGGGATCGAGGCAGCTCTTAAATGACACATGCCCATCCTGAGACCCTGCCGGGGTGATGGCTCCCCCAAACCTCTCCAGTAGGGGAGGCCCTGCCCCCCGGCACTGGGAAAGATTGGCTTTGCCATAGCTGTCCCCTTCTGCTCCCACTTTATGTCCTGGGTTTCGACATCATCTCTCTCACTCTGGATTCTCTCGATATCCTTCAGATAACCTTCAGGCCTCCTCCGTGGGAATCTGGAAAGCTCTTACTTGCCAAGAGATGTCGAAATCTAGTTTGCTTACGTAAGGCTCATCAGCAGTAACTCATCAGCAGTGTCCTCTCCCTGTTTGAGCAACGGGAAGGGGGTTGACTGTCCCTTAAGGGCAGGCTAGGTCAGGGAAATTGACTGGCAACTAGGAAAGGGAGCTTTTGGACCTTCTCTGTCCCCACATCCAGGTGGCTATAGATGTCCACACCTACTGCCTGGCCCCTGCTGCCTGCCATAGCCAGACACGGTCGTGTCCAGCCCACCCAAGGGGACAGTTGAGGCTTCTTCCCCTCTGCAAGCAGGCTTTGGAATACCCAAGTGAATGGCCCATCAGTTGTGAAGCCACTGACCCATCTGCCTGTCAGCCCTTCTGGCTTGACCCCGCTGCCCAGAGGAATGGGTCCCTGCATCTTCCTTGCCCCACCCCCCGACCAGGCAGCCTGGGGTGCTGGCCCTTCTCTGCATCCTGGCAGCCCCCTCTCCTGGAGCTGCACTTGGTTTTAGAGCCTCCCGCACCTGCCAGGACACACTTGGCAGCGTGAAGATGGTCTCTGCAATAGTCTGCTCAGGCTGCCATAATGAAATGCTACAGACTTGGTAGCTTAAACAACAGAAATTTATGTCCTCTCGGTTCTGGAGGCCAAAAGTCCCAGATCAAGGTCAGGACTGGTTACTGGTGAAGTCCCCCTTTCTGGTTGTCAGATAAAGCTTTCTGTCTGCGTCCCAACCTGACCTTCGCTCTGTGAGTGCGCAGAGTCCCATCGGATTAGGGCTCCACCGTTATGACCTCATGTAACCTTAATTCACCCCTTAAAGACACTGTCTCCAAATTTGGTCACATTGGGGGTTAGGACTTCAACATAGGAATTTTGGAGAGACATAATTCAAGCCATAATAGTCTCCTCTCCTGGGATGAGCCCAAACACTGCTGGGGGCACCACTTGCCCCTCCTCATCCCATTGCCTTTGAACCTTAAAAACCAAGGCTGAGCTTGAGTTTGCCTTGAACATGCCATTTGGAAGGAAGATCAGGGACATCTCTAGCATCCTACATGACCTGGTCCTGGCTCAGAAGGTTTCCCTGAGCCCTGAGCAGCTATGGGGACCCCACTTAGTTCCTCGGTCCCACTCCATAAGCCCCCACCCAGCTCCCACCCGCTCTGAGCCAGGTGCCAGCTAGGAAAGTACATCAAGCCTCAGGAGCCTCCTCCTCTGTTTGCCTCATTAACCCCTGGCACTTCCCTTTGGAAGCCCCTGCCTCATAGGGGTAGGAGGGCTGAGCCAGGAAATAAGGACAGGCAGGAGGGACAGGAGGGCTTGGGGCTGGGGGAGGGAGAGTGTGGGTTTACTGAGCAACAACCCTATAGGCATATGCACCAGGGAGGAGGGAAGACCAAGCAGAGGCTGAAAGCTGCTACCTATAGCACTGCTGTCTCTCTCTGCCCCGCCTGGAGCAGCGCCTGCTGTGCTGTGGGTGCTGGAAGCTTCTCAAGCAGGGAGCAGTCGTGGGCATGAGGCCTCCAGGAGTGAGGATGGGCCCAGGAGTGAGAGCTCCACTCCATCCCTCCAAGTGGGGCCTCGCTTGCCTTCTTCTTTCAAACCCCTGTTAAATGCTGCAATATATCCCTGGCTCCTTCTCCCTTGGCTTAAGCTTTTGCCTCTCAAGAGCACCCAAGGGAGACATCCTGCAGAGCTTGCGGGAGGGGCCTTTACTCCTGCACCAGGGACCACAGGAGAGGCCTGGTGCGCAGCTGCCGCTGAGACGCCCAGCGGCCGGCCCTGCCCTCCTCACCACGGGAAGCACAGAGTCCCCATGTGGGTCCAGAGATGATGAGGACCATGGGGACTTCCTCACCTGTCTCCCACTATGCGCCTTCTGCTATGTCCACATGTGTGTTGTCCTGGCCTCATCTCCCTCCTCCCAGCTCAGTCATTATTCATTCACTCAACAAATATGGTGCACAGATTCTAGCCACGTGCTGGGGTTACAGCAGTGAGCAAGCAAGATCCCCGCCCCCATGTAGCTCATCGACTAACCTGGGGAGACGAGTAAACTGACAGTAAGATGTAAGGACGTGTACTCCGAAGGGGGAGTAAAGGTGACATGGAAGCACCTAGTTGGGGCCTGCACTGGTTTCCTGGGGCTGCTGTCACCAGTGATCACAATGTGGTGGTTTAAAACAACAGGAATTTATTCTCTCATAGTCGCGGAGACAGGAAATCCAAAATCAAGGCGTTGGCCGGGCCATGCTCCCTGGGAAAGCTCTGGGAGGATTCTTTCTCAAGCCCTCCTCGCTTCCAGTGGTCACTGGAGGTCCTTGGCATTCTTGGGCTTGCAGCTGCATGGCTGCCCTCATAGGCCCGTGGTATTCTCCCTGTCTGTGTCCGCATCTCCCTCATCTAGCAAGGACACCAGTCATTGGCTTAGGGCTCATCGTAATCCAGTGCCGTCTCAACTTGATTATATTCACAAGGACCCTATTTCTAAATAAGATCACACTGACAGGTATGTGGGGTTTTAGAACTTGAACGTACCTTTTAGAAGGGCCACAATTCAACCCACAACAGGGCCCTTCACCTTAACGTGGATCATCAGGGAAGACTTCCTGGGGGACGTGAAATTTACCTTTGAAAGCCAGTAGGAGTTAGCCAGGCAAAGGATGAGGAGGGGACAGTATGTGTGAAGTCCAGGGCAGGAGAGAGTTGGCGCATTTGAGGCGCTAAAGGACACGCGGTCTGGCATTAATTGGAAGTAGGAGTGCTCTGGCATGAGATTAGGCCCTAACTGTGCAGGGCCCCATGCTACATGTCAAGAGGGTTGGATTCTATCCTCAGGGGAATGGGAAGCCGCTGAAAACCTTTAAGGAGGAGACTGCCATGGCCGTATTTGTATCATAGAAACATCACTCTTGTGGCTACGTGGAGAATTGATGGGAGGACACAGGGAGATAGGTAAGGAAGGCTTGTCACGGTCCAAGATAAAGCAAAGGTTGGCTCAGACTGCAGTCAGAGCACAGGAAATGCAGGGAAGGGGTTGGAGGGGGAGTCATTTGTGCAGTGGAATCAACAAGACAGTGTGATCGAAGGGACGTGGGAGGATGAAGGAGAGGAGCATACGGGCTTCGGGCGGGCCTCTGGCCAGGAGGTCCCCAGCGAGGACAGAGCACACCTCCCAGGGGAGCGTATGCCAGGGAGGGGGCCTCCTACATAAGTAATGTACAGAGATGTTTCGGGCTTTGATGTGAAATGCTCACAGAATTTACACAGTGCAGAGCCAAATGCCCACAGGGCAAAGGGGCCTGTCTGTCTTCAAAGAAAGCTGTAGTCAGCTTTCCACCAACACGGAGAAGCCACAAATTGTGACATTATTTGGAGGAAGCAAGCTTAAAGGGCAATGGGCCAGCCCAGACACTACCTTTCAGACTGGGTGGGGCTGGGAACACTTCATGCGCAGGTAGGGATTGGAGCGGGTGGTGGCCAGCATCAGGCAGAAGCAGACCTGGGTCTTCATCCCACCTAATCTTCTTCTGGTCTTTGGAGCTCACGACACCCTCCCACTCCCCACCCACTTTCCTTCACCTCCCCCAGCCCAACTCCAGCTGGCCCGACATGTCTGTACCTGGACTGTGGCCTCCAGGTCTGCCCAGCCCCTGAGGTATTCCCACAGACCTCCCAACCTGGCCACAGACATCCTCTCCCCGTCCCCGAAGGCCCCCCCGCCCGCCGTGTCCCAGCTGCTGATCTAGCACCTCTCCCAGCAGAAAGCAGCTGACCAAGAAACATGGAAATGAAGTTACATTTTAGATTCTGAGAATGAGAGAGGTTTTAGAATACTGAGAAAAAAAAAAACCCAGGATAATTAGAGTTGTTATTTATGAAGTCAGGCTCTGTGCAAAGAGCTTTGCATGCATCATCTCATGTGAGCTCCACAATCCCCCGGGTATCACTGTCTCCATTTTACAGATGAGGGGATGGAGGTGCAGAGACTTGTCCACAGTCACACAACCTGCCCAAGGCTGTACAGCTGGTACGGGGCAAAGTCAAGGTGGAAAGTGAGGTCTGTTTGGTTTGAGAGCCCAGGCTGACGACCCCTCCGTTTCCTGCCTCCCAGCACCTGACTGCGGATGTAGATGGCTCCCCCAGGGGTCTTTGTTACACCATGTCCCCTTGTGACTGCATCAGCCAGAGGTGGTATGGTCCCATCCCAGAATCAAACCCACAGTCAGGCTCAATGAGATTTAAAATGTAAAGACGAAGAAAAATCTCTGATAAACAGAAATTATGTTAACCAAACTCCTTTCTCATAGCTCGTTATCATAAAAAGTCTGTGCAGAGCCTTCTATTGTTTTATGGGCTTTTTCCCATTTTATCCACAGTCCTCACTCCTATTCCCTTTCCTCCCCTAGGTATTCACTCCAGGGTATTTGATATATGGCCTTACAAACTCATGGATCCTAGTTAAAATCTAATGCTGTTTTGTGGTGGCTATGTGTTTTTAATTTGCACTAATGGTATTGTGCTATAAATCTTGTTCTGTCTCTTACTTCTTTTTTATACTCTGCGCTATGTTTTTAAGATTTATTCCTGTTGCTCTTTACATAGCTAGTTCAGAGCTCCATCTGTACCCATTGTCTTTCTCCCGCCCATTCCCCGTTCCCCCAGGCTTCTGCTAACCAGAAATAGCACCCGAGTGATCAGACATGTCAGCAGTGGTTCTGGGCTCTATACCTGGGAGAGGATCGCTGGATCGTAGGCTTAGACAAACTTAATTTCACTGAGTATTTTTATAACACTTTCCAGAATTCCTCTACCAATCTGTCTTGTCACTAGTGAGGGTTCCCATCTTTCTATTTTTTCCTCTAACACTTGGTTTCAGCCACCTCTCTCATTGTGAGATTGGTTGGCACCCAAAGTAGGGAATTATAAGACTACAAGGCTGAGCCAGTCACCTACCTGAGGGTAACTCAGCTGTTGGCATTGAGAACTGTTCACACACCTGCCCTACCCGACCGTGTGACATCTGTGAATCTCTTTCTCTGTCTTGACTTCTCTTGCCGTGTTTAATCGCAGCCACCCATCGGCATCAGGTAGAACACGGAATTGGTTGTGCTATTTGGGGTTCTTGAGTCTGGGAGTGTGCCCACCATAGGAATATTCTTCCCTGCTCTTGCTAAGTTGGCTCCAAATGTAGCAAGGCTTCTTCGTCACTCCTAGTGCCAGCCCATCAGGGCCTCGATGTTCCTAGTCCCCTCAATCTCAGCTGCTCATCCCTCCCCACCCCCATGCACACCATCCTGGCTAGGTGTAAGTCCCAGCATGCTCTCCTTCCTAGGACTGAAGCCTGCTTGCATGAGTAGCAGAGAAGCCCCTGAGAACTTGTTTTTGGCTTTTCATTATGGTAGAAAGACATTTCCCTAAATTTCCTTGGGGTAGATCATCAGGAAGGAACTGTGCTCCCTCCCGTTCCTCCCTATACCCTGGGAAGGGTAGATAACTCCTTCGTGTTTCTAAAGTTGGGTTTCTTCTTGACTGGCCACCGAGCTCCACTGTGGAATGAGAGGGGGCATAAGACCTCTGTGTCTCAGAATGTGGCTGGAACTTGTCTGATGCTGAGAGACACTCTAGAGCTGACAGCAGATTCCTGAGAGCCCTGAGGGAATTGTGTACAAGTGAAAGAAGCAGCAAAGAAGCTGATCTGTAGAAGGGACTGGGATGAGGCAGAAGAACAGATCAAAGCAAAGACCAGAGATCATGAGGAACTTGAAAGCAGAAACAGAGACGGGCAGAATCACTGCTCAACATCATCAGTTTGCCACTGTCAGGAAAATGCTGCATAAAAAACAACCACAAAATCTCAGTATTGTGTGATGAGTACATATCTAGCCCAGGTGTCTTTCAGTCAGCTGGGATTGGCTGACACAGGCTGGGCTTGGCTGGTCAGCACTGCTGGTCTCAGCCAGGCTCACCTGGGCACCGATGGCTGGCTGGGGAATGGCTGATCTAGTCTGGCTCCGTCAGTGTTGACTCAGCGCCACGTGTCTCTCCTTTTCTTCCTGTGTCTAACAAGCAAGCCCAGGCATGTTATTCTCCTGGCGATGGCAAAGTGCTAGACAACAAGCCCAGTTGTGCACATGCTTTCCGAAGCTTTGGTGTTATGTAGATTTGAAATGATTCCAAACATTTACACAGTTTGCCATATGAATGATAGAGGTTTTGCTGTGATCAGAACTTGGAGTAAGCACCCACTCCCCTCAAGACGGTGACAGTGAACTCCTCCTCCCTTCAGGAATGTTACATCACACCTCATCAGACCCATATGTGAGTTACTGACCTGACTTCAAAAGACATACAAGCCTTATAAACTTGAAGGTCTGACAGCCACTTTGAGAGCTTAGGCCATGAGAGGCTGCGCTCTGTCAGCCTCTTCTGGGAAGACTGACAACTCAAGCTATGACAGGGCCACTCTCCATCGGCCCTAGAACTACCCGCCCAAGCCTGGCCCACTGACACCAACACTGTGCCACTATCTAGCATCAAGGGACCCGATGTGTCCTTGCAGATCCCACCGTGTTGGACGCCATCTCTCCTGAGAACCACTGGAATAAAAGGTACACCTCAAACTTTAATTAGACTTGACTTTCCACAAAGGCCTACTTCCATCTAGTTGTTGCTCAACAACTAGACTTCATTAATTTTGGAACTCATTCACTGTATGGCTCACATACCTCCTCTATGGAGTGTGTTCTCTGTGAGGTTTGTTCACATCTTTCTGCCCCTTTTTAAGCATTGTGAACCTAGAGGGAAAAAATTCAAGTGTGTGGCAATAAATCACGTGATCCATGAGCTCATATTTTCATCATCTCCTTATTGTAATTATACAAAACATTTTGTCACAGGACACTCGTCATGATTTCATTGGCCAAACGAGTCACATGGCAAAGGGTGTGGAAACAGTGGAGGGGAAAAGATTTAGGGACATTAACGCACTCTACCAGTAACACTTCTCATTCCTAGGAAGCTCAGTTGTACTCCCTTTACTTTACTTCATTCAAGTGGGTGATTTTTTTACTTACAAACAAATAATTCTTGACCAAGGAAACAAAAAATGTAATTTTCCTTTTTGACATTTCTCTTGAGACTTCAGGACATAGCTGAGGTGACCAACTTGACTTTTCCTTTGCCCCTTTCTTATGGCAGAGAGCATGGGGCCAGACGACAACCTCAGTCCCTGACAAGGAAAGAGTGATGAATTCAACCAGCCTGGGAGAAATAACCAAGAAAGGAGAGTTGTCCCTGGAAACGTGCCCAAGCCGCACATCCAAGAAAGCCTGGTGGACCCTCCTCCTCCTCAATGAGACTGTCTGGAAAAGTGGGGGCAGTGGGTGCAGCCTCGGCATTCCGGGTTGTGGTTCTCAGCGTCTCTCGGAGCATCAGAGAGGTCTGTAAGGGCGTGTGACAGATGCGAAAAGGACACTGTCTCAGTGGGGAAGGAAGGACCGGCATGAAGGAGACCGAGGGGTCAGAGCCCAGCTGATGAAGCTGGGAGTCATCTTCAGGCTGAAGGCCAACAGAGATCTGGAGTGAGAGCCAGGCCAGGCCCAGGACAGAAGCGCAGTGAGGAAGGCTCTGGCTCCTTGCTCCCAGGGAACCTGAGGCTTTGCCTGCCAGGCCTAAGAAATGGGGCAGCGTAGACTCCCAGACATGTGGCACCTCCTGATGTCCTTGCAGACCTGCTTGCCACTGGCTCAGGGTCATGGGGTGGAGCCTTCATGTGTGTGTGCAGGAGTGTGCACGAATGCGCACACGTGTGTTTTGTCATTGTACTTCAATGAGGCCGGAGCAGGTAGGTCCTGTAGAAGCCTGGGTATCCAGGCGAGCGATTCCTCTACTTTCTTCCCTCCCTTCCATCCTCTTAGAGAATGGGACCAGCCTGGGCTGCCCCTGCTGCCTACTAATGCTGAGCAGTTGTAGGTGGTCCCTGCGGCCCTATCCCTCACTCACAACAGCTGCTAGGGAGCCAGATCCTTGGAAGTTTTATGGGTGATGAGAATGTATGAACCAGAGCAAGGTTGACTCCCTGACCCCCCATTGAACTGGCAACAAGAGAAGTGAAATCAATTCTGGTAACCTGAGCAGCAGGAGAAAGCAGGCAAGAGTAACGGGAAACTGTCAAGGCCATTTTCTTACTTGCACAACAGGGAAGAGGAGAAAACACGAAGCAGTAACAACACAATGATTATGTATTGATGCCTGCTCCACCGCAGCCCCTGGGCTGAATATCGGGATGCACAAGTGCACGAGATCTGGCCCTGGGACTGCTGCTAGTCTGGTTGAGGGTGAAGGGTACACACACACACTCACACAAATACAACATGCTCTGATCGAGAAAAGACGGAGTGTCGACGGAGCATACTTTGAGAAGGCAAGACCAGCCAGCCTGGGCAGGGAGTCCATGTCCACCAGCACAGCGAAGTTGTGTTGCAGTAACAAACAACCCCCACATCTCAAGGATTTAAAACAAAGGCTTCCTTCTCCACTGTGGGCTGGCGGGAGACTCAGTCCAACATTTTCATGTTTACTTGGGACGCGGGTGAAAAGAGCAGCTGCTATCTGGACTGTTCTTGTTGCCAGGCCAGAGGGAAAGAGGATTCTGGAGTCTCACTTGGGCAAGTAAATGCTCCGGCCCAGAACTGACACATGTCGCTGCCGCCACCACGCATTGGCCAGGCCTGGACGTGCAATCCTATTGTGTGCCCAGCCTGTGGAGAAAATGATGACTCCGGGCACAGCACTCGGGACTGCCACAGAAGCTTGGAGACACTTCTGGGCCCAGAGGCTTCACGGAGACATAAAAATGACGGCATGTTCCAGCATCCCTGCAAACATCAGCGCAGCTGGAGCCCAGGGTGGTGGGTGTTGCAGGAGAGGAGGAAAGGGTAGCCTTGGTGGGAAGCTTCTCATGAGCCTTGCTTGGAGATCTGGAGTTTATCCTCCAGCAATGCACAGGCAGCAGGAATATCTGAGCAGCACGGGTGTCGGGGATGCTTAAAAGGGAAATGCCCGGGAGGATTTGGGGAGAGCTATATCGGGCACTCAGCTTCCCAGGCAGAGGCCCGCAGTCAGCTGGCCGCAGTCTTCATTGTCTCTGTTCCCCTGGATGATGCTTTTTATAACTCTGTAATACCCAGCACTTGCTCTCACTTTAAAGATTTTAAAAACCTGCTGTTGTGACTGGGTTGCAGCTTGGGATTCTTGGGGTGAATGAAATCCTGTTTTTTGTTGGACTTTGGAGACAACGTGCATGAATGATGTTATCCATGCTGAGAGCCTGGGGGCTCCTGGCTGCATCAGAGGTTATTCTCAGGGCCCCCGTTAGGGTGGTATGTCACAGTCGCCACCAGACCGAGAGAGGGCAATATGATTTTGTGATGAGGCTTCTGAGGACAGATGTCTCTGAAGAGGGTGTTGAGCCGCATTTTCACGTTTCCATCTCCAGTCTCTCTGGATAATTCCCTTGTCGACATGAAGAGAGGAGCTGAGCAGGAGGCAACTGTGAGAGGAGCCGCAATGTGGGGAAGTGTTGACCTAAAACACTTTGTCAAAGTTGAGTCCTTGTAGCCACGTTTGAGCCGTTGCGCTGCGACAAGAGTTTTCTCAGATGGCGCCTCCATGAGGGAAGAACCCTTAGCGCCTCCTCTCCTGCTGGCAAAGATGGGAAAGGACTTCAGCTCTGGTTCCCAAGAGGGGTGAGTGTCAGTGATAACTCTTGGTTTCCCTCTTCCCTACATCACTGCACTCACTCCCTGTGGGAACTGTGTCCTTTCTGTTGGTGGGTTGACACTCGGACATGCTCCTAGGGAGCAGGTTGCACGGCAGTGCGGGTCCCTCTTTCGTTCTGTGATCTCTCACACAGACACAGCTGCCTCAGAGAGACAGCGAAGAGCCAGCCCCCTCTCCTCTTCCTCCGTGCTGTCAGCTCAGCAGTGCAGGTCTGCCCCTCTGAGAATGCCATCTTCCATTCTAGAACTGGATGGAGACTTCAAATTGGTCCTGTGATGTGGGCCCGGCTACCTTCAATTCACAGGACAGGGCGGAGGACATTTCATTTTGGCTTCAGATCCAAACCACCTTCTCCAGTGTAGCTACTACGACAGAGCCCCAAATGAAGCTGATAATGGGCTCCCCATTTGGCAATTTGTATCGCTCTTCAGAGTGAGGAAGGGCAAATGATCAGCACTTATAACCACTGGCATCTGTCATTAACAAGTTTCTTGAGGCCCGAAAGCCACAGAGTTTCTGTCTTCCCTGTGACCCATGAGTGTGGTTATGGTAAGAGAGTCATGAGAGTCCCAGGGCTGGAAACAAGACACATCAGACTTGTGTTTTAGGATGGAGCCTCAGGCAACATATGAAGGATGGATTGGAGGAGGAGGGTGGAGAATGGAGGGCCCAGTTAGGAAATGACAGTAATAATCCAAGTCAAATGATGCCTTGAAAAAGGGTGTATCTGTCAGGGTCCAACGAGAAAAACAGAACCCGTAGGAGATGCATTTGAAAAGCTTTATTGCAAAGAATCGGCCTGGCTAGGCGAGCCCAAAGCCTGTAGGGCAGACCCTCAGGAAGGACTGCTGGGGCTGAAGGTGTGGGGTGAAGCTGCTGCCCACAGGCAGATGTTTGTCCTCCTCAGGGAAGCCTCAGCTCTGCTCTGAAGGCCTTTGAACTGATCGAATCCTGGCACCCAGACTGTCTAGGGTGTTCTCCCTCACTCTGAGTCAACTGATTATGGACTGGAATCACATCTACAAAATCCCTTCACAGCAGCACCTATGCTGGTGTTGGACTGAGTAACTGGGGACTCTGGCCTAGCAAGCCGACACATGAAGGGCCACCCTGTCCCCTCTCCAAATACCAGAGACCCTGATACTTCAGAACCAGACTCACTAGCGAGGCTCTTTGGCTGTGCCGGGCTGGTGGCCACGAGAGCATAACAAGCTCCAGCTGGCTGTTGACCAGTTGCCACCCAAGGTGACAAGGAGCCAGGCTGAGGGAGCATGGGTGGCTTGTTACACATCTGCCCAGAGGTCCAGAGGAAGATTTTCGTGGCCTCTGGGCAGAAGCCTTGAAGACCTGAGCTCCCACGTTGCCGCAGGTGTAGCATGGGGATGCTGAGGCCCACTTTACAGGATGTTTTTGAAGATGAAAAGAGCTGACATTGGCTTCTAACCTGTAACCACAGAGATGGATGAGAGTTTCTTTCTGTTCGAGACTATGGAATAATCTGTAAGTGTCAGCCTCCCATCCGAGATGTCTTCACCGATGAGACTGGTGTTCCTCACCTGTTACCAGTCGTCCACAGCTCTGTGAATAGGCCAGATTCCAACAATATAATAACAAAACTCAACTTTCAGATGCACGAACCAGTATTCTAGAAAGTTACGTGAAGCTATTTCAAGAAGTGTGGTAGGAATGACATTTATGTGACTCGTTTTGTACATAATCTTGGAAAACGCCTACTTATCTTCTCACATCGAAATGAAATGTTGCTTCCCTGGCGAAGGCTGCTCCAACGTCCCCAGGCCTGGTGATGGCTTCATCCCAGGATGACCACTGAGGATGGTGTCCAAACACAGAGCCCACTGCTTGCTGCCTGCCTCGCCACGATCTACCACTCACCTCCAACCGCCATTCCTGGACACTCCTCTGCCTTCCGCCTTCCTGCCTGTCAGTGTCCCCATTCCCTTTGGAGAGTGTGATGAAGGGGCGTCTAGAAACCCGTTCCCATCACATCTGATGTCTGCTGTCCCTGAGGAGCTGAGCCCCTGCCTTTCCTCCAGCGGGTGGTCTCCCATGTTTTAGGCACTGTGTCGAATGCTTTATAGGAATCATTTCCATTATTTTTTGATACAATACTAGCAGCAACTAACATTTATATATTTGCTACTTCCTATACCTTAGTCACTTTTCTGACAACTTGGTCTGTATTAATTTATGTAATCCTCATAACTCTATGAGTAGGTGCTATTGTTGCTCCCATTATACAGATGGCACAACTGAGCTTCAAGGACTTGCCCAAAGTCCTACCGATTGATAAGTGACACAGCCAGTTTGTAAATCCAGGTTCCAACTCCACGGCCAAGTTCCTGTTTCTCTTTCCCTCTGCTACCCACGCCTCCCACCCACCCCACACACACTTAGATATACTTTCAGACGCCTGAGATATTCCTACTAGTTTGAAGTTGTAGTGACTCAAACTTTGCGACCTGGGGTCCCTAGTCCTCTTGGCCAGCCCAGCTGATTCGAGTCCTCATCTCCTGCCCTCCTGTCTTACTCGCCCCTCACGCCCTCAGTCTTCCAGGAGCCGCAGCATCGAAAGAGTCTGACAGCTGAGTCCACCATTCTGTGACACCCTCGTTTCTTGCACTGTGCCGTCTTTATCTGATCGCGTCTGTCTTTGTTGGCCTGTGAGCTCCTTTCGGGCAGAGATTGCATCTTACTCACCTTCCTCTCTTCAGATCCCGACTCAAATGAACCAGGGAGAGAGGCAGGAGATCTGTGGTATTAGTGGGAAACCTCTGCTGGGAACAAGGTGGAAACAGGGCCGAGGGGAAAAGTTAAGGGGATTAGTGGGGGCGGATCAGCCTTCAGCTGCCGGCTGAGTGGAGATTGGAGAGCCGCACTTTGCATTTGCACAGAGAGCCGGGGGCCTTAGGAAGCGGAGGAGTTCATACCAGGCTGTGGGTTTGCCTAGAGTCAGGGAGCTGTGCAGCGACACTGACGGGGCTTCTGTCCAAGCGCCACTGTCCCGATTCCTCTGCCATTTGCACTTACTGACATTCACTGTTGTTTCCAGGGAAAGTGTGAGGAAGAGGGAAACAGGAGCAGCTTATGTAGCTTGGAGGAAGAAAATGAGGGAGGGAAAACAAAAGGAGGGGGCAAGAAGAAAGCGGGGAGGAGAAGGAGAGGGGAAAAGATGGGGAAGAGGCAAAAACATGGGGGGAGAGAGTATTTCAGAACGGACTTCAAGAGGCTCCGTGGCTGGGCTGTTCAACAATCACAGATTAGTGGGTTCTGATGGCGCCTTCACCATCTGTCCCCAGAGTCTCCATTTTGCCTCTTGTACACTGGGCAGTGACGAACTTACCCCCATGCTAAACTCTGCCATGATCTCCAATGCCCAAAAGTAGAGAAAAAGAAAAAAATAAAAAAACTCTGCCATGAAAAAAGACTTAGGTTTGAGCTTAAGAGTGTGGTGAATCCCTTCCTGAGAATGTCATGAATTTTGGCGAGTTGTTTTGTGAGATTTGAGAGAGCTTTGCATTGAGATGGAGAAACAGCTAATTGACCAGACTTCCAGGGGTGGGGCTGTGGAAGCAGAGCAGCCTCAGTGGGCTCTTGGTTCGAGAAGCAATTGGATCATCAGGCCTAACTGGGCCCTACCTCCCCGGGGCTGCATGTTTGGGTGAGGGTCTCTCAGCAGGAGCGGCAGCTTTGAAGGAAAGCAGGTCTTGGAGAGACGCGCTAGAACAGCAGTGTGCAAGGCATTTGGTCCCCTGAAAATTATCAAAGACCCCAAAGAACTTTTGTTTACATTTTAAAAAATCTGTTGTTTTTTAAATCATATTGGAAATTCAAACCGAGAACATTTCAAGACCCCAGAATACACAGCACACACTTCATCAGTCCTCAGGGCGGTGACACCATCAGATATCACACAGGTGCTGGAGATCTCCACTGTGCACTTGGGAGAGAATGAAAAACGTGCATCACATCTAGGTGTGGTTATGAAAAGAGTTCAGATCCCTCAGATACCCAGACACTCCCCACAGCACACTTTGAGAACATCTAAGTTAGAGAAACGGCAGAAGGGTGCACGTGATAGAATTCCCGCGGCAACTCCTCAAAGCCTCAGGCAGACGATGAGCTCAGGCAATTGCAGCTGCGGCTGGATTTCCAGCCACGCGGACCAGTTGATGCCAGCTGGTCAGTGTGATTCACTCAGCCAGAGGAGAAAAATCTGAGGGGCCCAGGATGAAACATCGTCAGGAATTTGGGAAAATCACAGAGAGGGCCCCGGATCCATGTGAGTTATGAAATTTGAGGGTTTGGACACAATTTGTCTAAATCTGTCAGAAGCAGAAAGGCCCCACGAAACATGTTGCTATCAGGTCAAAAATGTAACTCTCCCCAAAGGCCTTGAACCCTGTAGCAGCATCTGCATGCCCCGGGTGAGGTCAGCGTCTGCCCTCAGCCCCGCCAGCCCCCTCCTCTTCCCTGGTGCTAGAGGAAACAAGGAGCCACTGCAATCAGAATGAAATGTCAAATTTTTTAAAACCCGAGGAATAGCTGTAATTTGCAAGGAGACAGAATGCAAATTAGCATACTCTTGTCAAAATGGGAGATGGTTCTGTAAGCCCGTATCGCTTCAGTTTTATTCAGACGAGGCTGATTCCTGCAATTCTGGTTGCTTTTTGCCCCATTAATGGCCAAACGGAATGATAAACAGAAAGTCAGTGGAGAGCCGTTCAGGAGCAGCATGGCCTGTTCCTTGAGGGTCCCAGTGGAGGAGAGAGAGGAACTGAGTGACTGCCAGTGATCCTTTGCTTGCAACGGTCCCTCAGCTCCCTGGCCTACTGGCACCTTTTGTAACCTTTGCTTCCTGGGTCACAGTGCTTTGGGGCAGAGGGCAAGAAAATCAGAGCAGCCGGTAAATACTCACGGTGTTAACCTGGTAATTCAGATGAGGCCCTGGGGGGAGAGGGGAAAGTTAGAGTCTGCAAGGCAAGTTCCAGGGTGGCCTTTAAATTATTCTACACCATTCTCTGCTAGGTGACATTGTCTGCAGTTGCTGCTGCCTGTTGGGCCCCTACCTTTGCCCTTACCTGACCTCGGGGCTGCCACTGGGGGCTGACCCCTGACCCCATTCCTTCTCGGTTGCTGCTGTAGGAGGCTCTGCAGCCCTTGGATCAGACTTGGCCTCGCTGTGACGGGGGTCACCTCCCAGTCCCTCATCTGTGTCCACGGTCTTGCCGGATCCTCTTCTGTGGGCTCCATTAAAGGACCTGGAACCTGCTCGTGCAACGAGCACGACCTAAGGAGAGGACGGAAGCACAGATTTACTTTTGCTCCCATCCTCCCTTTAAAATCTATTCTGTGAGGACGGTTTTTCTCTTGCCTCAGGATGAAGTCTGTGTCTCAGGCCAGCCCCATAATTTTCTCCTGGCTTTTGGTAATAAAAAGATCTCTGGTCACTTTAAACCACAGATACAGTCTCAATCCAGTAATTAAAATTGTCTAGTCCTAGATAATAAAATGTCTGGGCTGGTTTAAATGCCAGCTAAAGGGATCCTTGACAGCCGAGCAGGGCAGGGTCTCTGTCGTACCTCCTGCCCGCGTTTCTCCTTCCCGCCCAGCTGACCTGGGAGTTTTGAAGGTTTCTGATGCTTTCAGAGTTTGGCCGGAGGACAGAGGCGGGGGGTGGGGGGTGACTCTGGGAAGCAGAAGTGGGTCTGCTCACCTTCGTCCAGCCATGTGAAGACCCCTTAACCTCTGGTTTTGCAGCAGCCTCTGCCGCAGAGCAGCATCAACACCCTGGAGTCCCTTTGTTCAGGTGTGGATGATTCCTTGGCAAAATATGGATGGCGTGTTCTTCTTGCTGGGGACAGGGGGCAGGTGGAGGGCTCAGATCTACCCTGATCATGTGGGCGGACCCCTCATGAATGGCCTGGTGCCTTCCCTGTGGTAACGAGTGAGTTCTCGCTCTATGGGCTCACATGAGAGCTGGCTGTTCTAGAGAGCCTGGCACCCCTTCCTCTCTCTCTCGCTCTCTCTCTCACATGTGACACGTCTGCCCCCCTTTCACCTTTTGCCAGTAGTAGAAGCTTCCTGAGGCTCTCGTCAGAGGCAGACATTGCCGCCATGCTTCTTGTGCAGCCTGCAGAACCGTGAGACGAATAAAACTCTTCTTTACAAACTACCCAGCCTCAGGTATTTCTTTATAGCAGTGCAAAACAGACTCATACAGCCAGACATCAGTGTAAGGGTTCCCACAACTCCAGGGGCCACATTATGGGGTCTCTGTGGGTCCCATTAAGGGCCCTTCTATACCTTCAGGTGAAGGAGATAATGTTTTGTTTTCCTACTTCAGTCTTTTTAAAAAAACCTTCCTTGTATATTTTGATCTTGGTCAGAGGTCCTGCTGAGAGGTCTAAGAATTGTGAAATTTGTTCTCAACTTCTTCACATTGGTATGCAGTATCAATTATATGGAAACTTCCATTTTAACTTCCTGTAAGGACACTCTGTATGCCCAGTGGCTGCTCTCCCTCCTTCTCGGAATGGTGCACAGACAGGTCTGGGAAGCCACTCTACCCCTCTCCTTAGCCATGTGGCTTGGGGATATTGGCCCCATCCCAGCTCCAGCAGTGGGTCTTGATGGGTATAAGCCAATTAGTGTATTCTGTCCCACGGGGATTGGCTCAGCCATGGGAACCTGCTATGGCTTGAATGTCTCCCCTGAAAAGCATGTGTTGGAAACTTAATCCCCAATGCAACAGTGTTGAGAAGTAGGACATAATGGGAAGTGTTTAGGTCATGAGGGCGTGAACCTCATGAATGGATTAATGCTAACTATAAAATATAAAAGCACTTGAGGCTGAGAGTTCAATCTTTTACTCTCTCTTGTTCCTCTCTTTGCCCTTCTGCCATGATGCAGTGAGAAGGCCCTTACCAGATGCTGGCCCCTCGATCTTGGACTTCCCAGTCTCCAGAACCTTGTGCCAATAAATGTCCTTTCCCTATAAATTACCCAGTCTCAGGTAGTCTATGATAGCAGCACAAAGTGGACTAAGACAGAAAATTGGTACTGGAGAAAGGGGGTGTTGCTATAACAAATAGCTAAAAATCTGGAAGCAGCTTTAGAACTGAGTAACGGGAAGAGGCTGGAAGAGTTTGGAGAAGCAGCCTAGAGCATGCCTTATAGTAGTAAATGGATCGTTAAGGGCAATTCTTGTGAGGGCTCAGACGAGAGAAGAACTGCAAGGAAGTCTGGAACTTCTTAGAGATTACTTAAGTGGTCGTGATCAGAATATTGGTAGAAATATGAACAGTAAAGGCCATTCTGTTGAGGTCTCCAACAGAAAAGAGAAATATCTTACTGGAATCTTGGAGTAAAGGCCATCCTTGTTATGAAGAGGCAAAGAACTTGGCTGAATTGTGTCCAAGCCCTAGGGCTTTATGGAAGACATAATTTAAGATCAATGAACTAGAATATCTGGTAAAAGAAATTTCTAAGCAAAATATTGAAAAAGCTGCATTGCTTCCTTTAACTGCATGCAATAAAATGAGAGAAGAGAGACATGATTTAAAGACACAATTTATAATTAAAAGAAAAGCAGACTTCAGGGGTCTGAAGGATACTCAGCCTGATCATGTGGTAGAGAATGAAAGAGTATGTTTGGGAGAGGAAATCTAGAGTGTGGCTAAGCCACTGGTTGATAAAGAGATTAGAATACATAAAACAAAGCAAGAGGCTATTCATCAAGACAATGGATGAATGACACCCAAGGTACTTTGGAGACTTCCTGTGATGACCATCACGGGCCCAGAGTGCCAAGGCCTGGGGAAAGGAGATACAGCCATGTGCCCCATAAGGACTTTTGGCCATAGGCTATACCATATAGCCTAGGTGTGTAGTAGCCTAGACCATCTGGTTTGTGTAAGTACACTCTGTGATGTTCACACGACAAAATCCCCTAATGAGGCATTCCTCAGAACTTAGCCCCAGCTTTAAGCAACATATGACTATGTGCCGAAAGAGAAGCCCAGGGCACACTTGGGGCCTTGGGGCTTGAGACCCAGAGCAGCCTAAAGTCTCTGCCCCCTCATTCTGGGACATTGTTCCTTCGTTCCTCCAAGTGTCGCTTGAGGGGACTCAGGTGTGGCTCAGGCTCACAATTTTGGAAGGTGCAAGCAGGGCAAATCTTGAAAGTGTCCATGTGGTGTTAAGTCTGCAGGTGAGCAGGATACACAAGCTGTAGGGCCATGGCTTCTTCCACCTAGATTTCAAAGAATGTCTCTGACAGCCCGGGAGCCCACGCGGTAGAGCAACTGCAAGGGGTCCACACTAGGGCAATGCCTAGTGGAGCCATGGGGGAGGGGTCACCCCAAGACTCCAGAACTGTAGAGCTACCAGTGTACAACAGCACCCTGGGAGAGCTGCAGGTACCCAACTTTCACCCATGAGAGCGGTTGTGTGGGCTGAGTCTGGCAGAGCCATAGGGACTGGGCTGTCCAAGGCCTTGTGGGCACAACCCGATCCCAGATTTCCCAGAGGGTGGGACATGGAGTCAAGGAAGATTATTAAGGAGACTGAAGATTTAATGTTGTTTGCCCTGTTGGGTTTTGAACTCAGCTGGAACCAGTTATCCTTTCCTTCTTGCCTATTTCTCCCTTTTGGAATGGGAATGTCTATTCTATGCTTGTTTCACCATGGTATTTTGGAAGTTGATAACTTGCTTGATTTTGCAGGCTTACAGCTGGGGGGAATTTGTCTCAGGAGAGGGAATTTGTCTCAGGATGAATCCTGCCTTGAGTCTCACCCATACCTGATTTAGATGAGATTCTGAATTTAGACTTTTGAGTTGATGCTGGAATGATTTAAGACTTTGGGGACTATTGGATGGAATGGATGTATTTTGTATGTGAGAAGAACATAAATTTGGCGGTCCAGGAGTGGAAAGCCATGGTTTGAATGCGTCCCCCAAAAGCATGTGTTGGAAACTTAACCCCCAATGCAATGGTGTTAGGAGGTGGGGCCTAATGAAAGGTGTTTAGATCATAAAGTCTCTACCCTCACAAATGCATTAATGTAGGTTATAAATTACAAAAAGGCTCAAGGCTCTGAGTTCAATCTCTCTCTCTCTCTCTCTCTCTCTCTCTCTCTCTCTCTCTCTCTCTCTCTCTCTCTCCCCCCGTCTGTGCGTTTCTCTGAGAGATGCAGCAAGAAGACTCTCACCAGATGCTGGCCCTTGATCTTGGATTTTCCAGCCTCCAGAACTGTGAGCCAATAAATTTATATTCATTATAAATGACCCAGTCTTAGGAATTCTGTTGTAGCAACATCAAATGAACTGAGACAGCACCTGAATAGTCAGGGCAGAGAGAGGGAAGGAAACGTGCTGGGGATTTTGCCCGGGAAGATGCAGTCTCTCTCTTCTGTGGAAATGACCAAAAGAGACCATCTCTCTTCCCTTGAACAGTGGGAATCTGGACAGTAAGGTCTGGAATTGTGATGGCCATTTTGCTGCCACAAGGGGATACTACCAGGAGCTACCAGGAGACTACCATGTGGTCCCTGGGGATAAGCCAAAACCACAGAAGGCTCATGCTTTGGTCATGAGAAACCAGGTCCTGAAGACATCATTTGAGTCAATCAGTCAGCCTTCCTGAAGCAATGGTTCTCAACTGGGAGTGGGGATTTTGCCCCTCATCCCCAAGGGGATATTTGGCAATGTCTGGATGCATTTTTGATTGTCATAACTCCAGGGGGGATGCTACTGACATCTAGTGGGTAGAGGCCAGGGACAACTGCTAAATATCCTACAAGACAGCCCCCACAACGAAGAACTTCCTAACCCAAAATTCAGTAGGGGTGAAGGTGAAAAACTCTGCTCTAACACCAAAACTATATCTGGCTTTTTCAACTATATGAGCCAAGGTGGTTCTTTTATTTTTTTGAATCAGCTTTCTTGGTTTTCTGGTGACTTGCAGGGGAAAGGATCCTACTGATAGCCCCTAAAGCAGCACCACCTTCCCATCCCCAAGTGCTCTCCTCAGAGCCTCACGTTGGGCCTGCAGCCCCCCGCCCCAGGAATGGCCCTTGTGACACTGTCATTCTTTCTGCCTCCTTGGTAGCCACTTGTAAGAAATAGTGTCCTCCCCTCCCCAGGTCCCCGTCAAGAATCCTGTCTCCTTAAGTGTTAATGATCCCTGGATGAAAGCATTTACAACTTTGCTTGAAAATTTCAAGGTCACTATTTAAAATTTTTACTGTGAATGATTTCAGACCTACAAACTAAGTGCCCACCTTGCAGCTTAAAAAATATCTCCTTTCCCAATAGCACTTCCCTCCCCCTCCTCAAGAGAAACTAGTCCCCTAAGTTTGGCATTTACCTTCTCATGCTTATTTTTTATATAGTGTCTCCTCTTCATCTTTTCCTAAACAATATATAATACTTCTTTGAATATTTTATATGTACAGGTAAAAAATTATATCATATTGTGTATATTCTCTGGTGACTTGTTTTCTTTGTAATGTTTCTCAGAATCCCCTAGAGTGCTTTAGGTAGTTTTGGGTTCTTCTATGTTTGTTTCATTACATGACTTTCTATTTTCATTCTCATGGTGAAGCACAGTCCAATTTTCCCCCAAGTGACAAAGATGCCACTCTGAAGATTCAAGAGCTTATGTCCTAGACCAGCAGTCCCCAACCTTTTTGGCACCAGGCACCAGTTTCATGGAAGACAATTTTTCCACAAACAGGGGTGGAGGGAAGGGGGGATGGGAGAGGCGGAGCTTAGGCGGTGATGTGAGCCACGGGGAGCAGCTGCTGTAAGTACAGATGAAACTTTGCTTGCTTTCCCTCTGCTCACCTCCTGGCATGTGACCAGGTTCCTAAGTTTCATGGAAGACAATTTTTCCACCGATGGGATGGAAGGTGGGGAGGGGCTCAGGCGGTGATGCGCAGCCCGGCTGTGGCCCAAGGGTTGGAGGCTGCAGTCCTAGAGCACACGTACAAGAGCTTCCAGTGCATTCACCTAGAAGTGGAAGTGTGGAGCTGTAGGGTGTGTGCACCTTCACACCCTACTAGCTGTTGCCAAATTGGTCTCCAAGGTCATTTGGAATTTACTTAAGCTGTATATGTTGTTTAGATGTGTTAAAGGACACAAATATTGTTCTTGGCCTTCATCCATCTCAATCAATCCTGAGATTTACTGGGTCTTTGTGTACCAAGACTATGTGGCTAAGGACAATAAAAAGATGAACAGCCCCCTAATCTCTGGAATTTATGCACACATCACCTTCCATGGCAAAAAGCACTTTGTAGATATGATTAGATTAAGGATCTTGAGATGGGAATGTTATCCTGGATTATCCAGGCAGGAAAACTGTAACGACAAGGGTCCTCATAGGACAGACAGGGGGTCAGAGTCACAGAAGGCAATGCGGCAATGGAAGCAGAGCTGAGGGAAGTGAGGAAGCGGCCATGAGCCAAGGAATACAGGGGCTCTCCAGAAGATGGAAAAGGCAAGGAAATAGGTTCTCCCCTAGAGGTTGAAGAATGCCCGCGGCCTGCTGACCCGTTTTAGGGTACTGATCTCCAGAAATGTAAGATAATACATTTATGTTGTTTTAAGCCACTAAGAGTGTGGTAATTTGTTATATCAGCAATATGAAATATTCAATAGGCAAGGCCAACTCAGAACAAAATTGAAAAGGCAAAGCTCATCTCTGGTGACTCCACCCATTGCCTTATAGTAGCTATCATAGTCCATTCAGGCTACCATAACAAAATATTGTAAACTGGGTGGCTTATAAACAACAAAAATGGGGCCAGTCACCATTGCTCATGATTTTAATCTCAGCACTGTGGGATGCCAAGGTGGGAGGATCGCTTGAGCCCAAGAATTCAAGACCAGCCTGGACAACAGAGTGAGACCCTATCTCTACAAAAAACAATACATAATTAGCCTGACATGTTGGTATGTGTCTGTAGTCCTAGCTACTTGGAAGGCTAAGGCGGGAGTATTGCTTGAGCCCAGGAGTTTGAGGTTGCAGTGAGCTATGATGACACCACTGCACTCTAGCTGGGGTGACAGAGGGAGACGCTGTCTCAAAAAAACAAAAACTGGAAATGTATTTCTCACTGTGCTGGAGGCTGGGAAGTCCAAGACCAAGATGTCAACAGATTTGGTGTCTGGTGAGGACCTGCATTCTCATAGATGGGGCTGTGTCCTCACATAGTGGAAGGGGCAAGGCAGCTCTCTGGGGCCTCATTTATAAGGACACTAATCTTACCAGTGAGGACTCCACCCATATGACCTAATCACCTCCCACAGGCCCCACCTCCCAATACCTTACCTTGGGGGTTAGGATGGGAAGCATAAGCATTCAGACCATATCTGAGACTTTAAAAAATGTTTAGTCCTTTCACCTTACTCCCTGTTCCATCCCTCCCAAGTGCTGACCCTTCAGGCTGCCCTGAGGGCCTATCAGAGAGGAAATCTTCTAATGTTGATTTTAATGTGAGACAGTCTTGGAGGTCTTTTAGGAGCTCTAACCAAAGGAAATCACATCTATTATGTGTGAGGCATTGTCCACCTTGCCTTCACCTGGTATCTCACTTAAGCCTCACAACAACTCAGGGAGGTGAGAATAATAATATAAATAATAACATCTACGTATTATTGAGACCTTGTTTTTGGTTCTACCATTCAAGGGTTCAGTTTAACCACACAGCTGGGCATAGTTGTCTCCTTTTTACTAATGAAGGAGACTAATTGATTTGGCCAAGACGCCAAAGCTGGTGTGTCATGGAGCAAGCGTTCGTAACCTAAATCTGTGGGATCTCAACATGTCTGCTTCTTTTATGACAGTTTCCTAAGAAGACAGCTGTAAAGGGAGCTCCAGCCAGTTTTTGCCTTTGTAGCACACAACCCTGGTTCTTCTTCTTGTAGATGCCGTGTGTTGATCATGAACCCCACCGCCTCAGTCCCAGACATTCCTGAGTTCTGTGTTTATGCATGATGTCTGCAGAAAGAGGAATGTCACTTGCTATCACTGAAGTGTGTCGACAGGACACTCCCAGACAAACACAGTCGTGACTGCAGAGGATGGGGTGACTCCTCCCCGCTCCCAGTGCCCCTGAAGACACTCCCTCTCCCATCTGCGGATGATAACCTATAACCTTGTGGCTTCCCTCCTGCTGCCAGAAAGGGCTGTCAGAGGGTGTCTATGAGGAAACTGTGGCGGGTTGCTATCAGCAGTTCCAAAGCACACGTGTGCAAGTGCTTGTGCGTGCACTCATGGAACAGGAGTGACTGCCATACGAGTCCCTTTATGATGACTGGACTAGACCGAAAGTTTCAAACATGGAGATCACTGTGGTCTTTGATCTATTGGTGAAGCTTGGAGATAGCAGTGGGGCTAGGCATGGATGAGGAGGCTTTAGTGGCCATTTCCCGGCAATGGTAGTTTTATGGGTTTTAAGAATATCCCATCTTTACCTAGCTCTACTCAGAAAGTTGCTTAAATGGAAACTCAGTTTGCCTAGTCGCAGGAATGTGTGATCACATGACTAAGTACAGGGCAATGGGGTGTGACTTCCACTTCTGTAAAAGTATGACTTTGAAGTCAAGCCGATTGAAGACAAGCCACCTTCTTTGGATGTGGCTTTATCTTTTCCCTCCTAAAATCTAGGTTCCTGACTGACTTCATGGGGTGAAGCTGCCCATCATTCTAGACTGTCTGGATTGGTACGCCAGTGGGAAATAAACTTTTTCTTTATTTAAGCCACTTTGTCTTGGGTGTTTTGTTACAGCAGTTGAGTAGTTTTACCCTATTTATATAGCTACATTCTACACAGCACCAAGAGAGCAATTACCCAGGCTTTACACTTGCAGAAAGGATTAAATTATTTGGGGCATAGGGTTTTTTTGACCAGATGGACTACAAATTGGATTATTCCTCCCATATCTACTTTACTTTTTTATAGTGGATTTGCATCTTAGATTGGGGTTAATTTCTAAAATTAGGGCATAAGGTAAGAGTCATTAATATTTAAAATGTACTTTAATACTCTGAATAAATCCAATGCACCCAATGTTTTTTTCCAGCATTCAAAGATGGCTGTTTTTGGTTGTCTTGATGACTGACATTTAGGGATCTTATTATATAAAAATATGTTTTAAAATATGCTTAATCCTTCCCCCGCCCCAACTTTTCCTTCCTGTCTCTTGGATAGAAGTGAATTCACCTAAGTTTACATGTGTATGAAGCAATTCAGTATCAACACTGGTGTCCGGTTGCTTGACTGCCAGGAAAGATGTGGACTCTGAATGCTGGAGGCCGGAGAGCTCCCAATCCATCCGATTACTTCAGGTGCAATCCTGCCTTGGGTTAGGGAGCTGGATGCAGTGATTTAATGAGATTGCTTTGAGCAAAGACAGGCAGTCTCCGGATTGGCCAAGGAAGCAGTCGCTTGCATGGGCAATTATTTCTGCCTCTTTTCCCATCCTCTCTAACATCTGCCTTAAGTATATACTGATTTATACCTAAAAATCTCCTTACTCTGACTTACTGCTTTAATAGACGTTTCAATGCAAATCCTTGCAGTATTTCCCATTACTCATCATTTATATGTGGTTTTTGCAAACTAGATTATTTTTTAAATGTTCACTGTGGGAATTTGGTAAAGAAAAAATATCCACATTCCCATTACCCTGCCTCAACAACTATCTTTATTTAGCATAATCCCTTTTAGCTTTTGTCCAAATGAATACATTTTTCTTTATTTGTAATTACATTGGATATACTATTTGATATATGACCTTTTCATTTAAAATTTTGTTATCAAAATCTTTCCATGTAGCTACACTTTTGTAATTATAATTTTAAGAGTTGCACAAAAGCCTATTGAATTTATGTATTATATTTTACTCTCTAGTTGCCACAAACTATAATGGAGAGAATAATATCCACTTCACGGAGTTGCTGAGAGGATTATATGGATATGTAGTGCTTAGCCCAGCGCCTAAGATATCACAGAATTGGTGGAAAACATGGTTTTTGAACACAGACTTCCTGGTTTGGACTCCCACCTCTCTCTAGCTATATCTGGGAAGTTACTCTCACTGTACCAGCTTCCTCCATTAGAAAATGGGGATTACAGTAACTCCTAACCCATAGGTTTGTTGTGAGAATGAACTAAGTTAAATGCTACATGTGTTAGTTGTTGTCATTGTTACTATCCCCATTTTTATTCCTCTCCTATATACTTGCTCTTTGCCAAAGTCTGAGACTCAGTCCTTTCAAGTAATTCAATTTCATGTCTTATTGCTTTCTCTAAAACTCCCTCAATGATAATAAATGATTAAAATCTTACCTGGCATAATTGTTCTATTGCATATTTTAAAGTTGATATGTTTTTAAAACTGTCATTAAACATACAGTTGGGCTTTTTGTGTACAATGGGTATTACTTTTTACATAAAAGTGGACATTTCTGTTCCTTTCTTTAAAATTCTTAACATAAGGAATAGATGTTAGATTGTATTAACACATTGACTGCCACACTAGAAAAAAAACTTTTCCTTGGGGCCATGGTGTTTTCTTATGAAAATAGAATAAAAACTTCAAAAACAAAACGATCCTTTCTAATTGAATGAAAAATTTGCTATTTTTTATTGTTTTCTGTGTGTGAGTTATATACAACTTGAAAACTAGTTCTCATGGCTCCCAAGGTAAAGAGACATGTGAGTTATATATGCTTCATGAGGTCCCAGTCTCAAAATTAGCATGAGTTAAATACAACTCACACGACAGTTAATGTGTTAAATGCTTTGCATCACCCATTGAAATGATTGCGTTGTTTCTTGCTGCACTATTGAAGCAATGTGCATTTGCTCTTAATTAGATTTACTAGCTTAGGTTTCCTTCACCCTTATCATTATCTTACCATTCCTTTTGATTTCCTTTGATCTTTTTCTTGTTGTCCTTTTCATGCTTCCTCCTGTATTCTCTATACAAAAATTAAATGGTAGGTGTATTAGTTAGGATTCTCTAGAGAAACAGAACCAATAGGACACATAAGAGAAGATTCATTATAAGAATTGGCTCATGTGATTTTGGAGGCCAAGAAATCCCACAATCTCTCATCGGTAAGATGGAAGCCCAGGAAAGTCAGTGGTATAGCTTTAATCCAAGCTCAAAGAGCTGAGAACCAGGGAGTCAATAGTATAAGTCCCCACCTGAGTCCAAAGACCCGAGAACCAGAGGCACCAATGTCCAAAGGCAGGAGAAGACAGATGTCCCAGCTCAAGCGGAGAGAGCAAATTCTCCCTCCCTCCACCTTTTTGTTCTATGTGGACCCTCAGTAGAGTGCATCATGCCTACCACATTGGTGAGGGTGATCTTTTTCACTCAGTGTATCAACTTAAATTCCAGCATCTTCCAGAAACAGCCTCGCAGACACACCCAGAATTAATATTTCACCAACTATCTGGGCATCCCTTAGCCCAGTCAAGTTGACATGCAAAATTAACCATCACAGTAGGAAAGTTTAGATTAGGTTTGTCTGGATGTGAAGGTTATGTGAGTACTCTATCCAGCCCATGAATGGACAAGCACCAAGAGAAGAAGTAAAAACCACTCCCGTTAACTTTTAAACATTGACAATGATAGATGACTGGTGATAAGTACTAGTTAAAAGGATTTAATGCATTCAATACATTTTTAGTGCTTGTTTACTTAAGATTTCAAAAATAATCTTAGCATTTATACAATGTGTCATGTTAAATATTTAACCTATTTTGAACTTAAAAGGATTTCCAGTATATTATTCTGTGACTGTTATAAGAACAGACTTTTGACAGATCTACTTATATCCTTGGAAATCTGTGTTTAGTCACAGGCAACACTGCGTGACTCTCTCAAGAATTTTTTCCAGTGCTCCTTAAGTGTTGTATCTGGTAGGAATATGATTGTTAATTGTGTTTACAAGTAATGTGTGCATAAATAAGTAGAACAGGCAATATTAATAATTGTTAAGATATTTTAGAACAGCATATGCTATGCTAAGTATGGTTGATAGGAATAGATTTCCTCATTATAAACCATCTTTAGTTTACTGGAATAAATTCCATATGCTCCTGATATATTATTCTTTTAATGTAGGGCTGATTTTGCTTACTGATATTGTATTTCAATACTTTCTATTTGTATTCTAATATGATGTTGGCATAGATTTTGCTTTGTTGTGGTATCTTTATCAGACTCCAGGCTCTGTGTCATACTGACCTTATAGACTAATATGGACACCCTGAAAATTTTTCTTTGCTTTGGAACAGTTTATGGTACATAAAAATCATTTGTCAAGACATAATTAGCAGCATATCTTTATGGTCTTTGTAAATAATCTTCAAGTTAAATCTAACAACCGTTCTCCATTTTTTCTTGTATCAGGTTTGGAATACCATGTTTTTAAAGACATTTGTTCTACCTTATTGATGTTTCAAATTATACAACAGTTCAACAGAATGCACTTTCATAATTTAAAAAATTATTTTATATCAGTTGTGATATTAATATTAGCTTTCTGATTTTAGTTTCGTTAGTTTGAATTTATTCTTGATTAGCTTTCCTGGTTTAGGTTTCTTTGTTTTGTCACTTACTTATATTTTGCTTTCTTATTTCCTTTGGGTTTCTATGGTTATTATCCTTGCCAATAATATCCCTTGTTCTGGTGACTCTGCCCCTTTCTTTAGCCACAGATGTTTGGCTGATGCAAGCACAGGTCTCCCAAGAGGCAGGATTAATCATTCGAGTCTCGCTAACTAGAAATACAATTAAGAAACTCAAAGACTATGATTGTTAACTGTGGAGAGCCAATATGAAAGGTCAGAGTGTGTCTGGACCAATATTGACATCAGCAAAGCCCTATGCCAGCTGAAATTAAGGAAAAGAGGATACCAGTTTGAGCGGTGTAAGGTAGTGGGAAGAAAGACACCAATGTGTAGACAGAAACGGAGACCAGGGACCATGTACCCCCTGGAGACGAAAATGGAGAGTATAGCTACCTTTGTCCTTCTGATTCCCATGAGATCTGACTATACTTCCCCACCATGTATTTCCATGAGGCTCCCCCTTTCTTTTTATATAACTCCTATTTTATCTTTAGGTTAGAGTTTCTGTATCCTGTAACCAAACATGTCTTGAAGATATTTTCTTATGTTTTTAACCTTAATGCTTATTTCACTTCTTTGATTTTTTAAAATAATAGAAGAATTTAAAATAATTAAGAGGCTGAAGTGGATGCAAATTTATTATTTCTCTCATTAATTATTCAGAAGCATTCAGACTCCCTGATTCTTTGATAATGTTTGCTTTGCCCATTTTTTCTCTATTCTTAGCAGCCACCACCAGGACACAGCTTATTCTCATAATGGTTGTCTTAAGTTTCTCCCAAATAGATAAGGTACCAGATTGTCATCTCATTCTCTCTCTGAATTACACATCCAAAATAGGCAAAAAACAAATCCATATCTCTGTGAGTATATATCTGCATCTACATAGAGGGGGAAAAAAGATAGGCAGAAAATAGACCGAAACGTTACCGGTAGTTATTCACAGTTTTTATTTTGTTTGTGTTTCTCTGTTTTCTCAAAACAGTGAGAATGCATTATTTTGTAATCAGATAAATGCAATTATATGATACTAAAAACTGAACAATTAATTTTCTCTGAGTCTGACTTTGCTGTAAAACAGAGGTTTTTATGTTTAACAGTTTCATTTTCATTGATTTCCACATTTGCTATTATTTGATCCAAATGTAATTTTGCAGTGGATTTTTTTATTTTTAAGCTTTAAAAATATTCTGTCTGTTTTAACTTAATGTTATTAATAGAGTATTACTTACCTGAGCATGAGACTTGGAAAAAAGTTGGGTCACAACCTTTGTTAGTGTCTGTTCTGCATCTGCACTTTTTTTTTTTTTTGAGACAGGGTATCACTCTGTCACCTGGGCTGGAGTTCAGTTTCATCATCATAGCTCACTGCAACCTCAGACTCCTGGACTCAAGTGATCCTCCTGCCTCCGCCTCCCTAGTAGCTGGGACTACAGATGCACGCCACCACACCCGACTAATTTTTTAATTTTTTTGTAGAGATGGGGTCTTGCTCTTGCTCATGCTGGTCTCAAACTCCTGGCCTCAAGCAATCCTCCTGCCTTAGCCTCCCAAAGTGCTAGGATTATAGGTGTAAGCCACTGCACGGGGCCTGCATCTGCATTCTTAACTGGCTCTGGCCTGTCTTTTCCAGGTCTGGGGAGAGCACAAATGGTTGACACAGGTACATGTGTCGATGGATTGCTTTCAACAATCATTTGTGTGGGTCTTACAGCATGCTAGCAGTGTTCTAGGGCCTGAGAATAGGATACAGAAGTAGACAAGACAGATTTAACCCATTTTCATGGAGTTGATACTCTAACAGGGGAGGTAAGCAAACAAATCAGAGTGAGCCACGTTGAAAGAAGAGCTATCTAGAAAAAAAACATTCCAGTGGGTTAAGATAGAGACTGGGTTTTCAGGAAGGTATCTTTGTAGTGGCCATCTTCACAACGAGATCTGAAAATATGACGAAAGTCATTCCAGGCAGCAGGGACACCGGTGTGAAGGGCCTGACGTGGAAAGAGCCTGGATATTGGGAAAGGCCAGGAAGGTCAGTGTGGCCGGAGCCGAGTTGAGCGGGAAGGAGACAGCGCAGTCGGACATGAGCCTGGGGAGGAGGGCAAGGGGTGGCTCATGGAGGTGCAGACCAGAGGGGCGGATGTGGATTTTTAGGTTGGACAGGAAGCCACTGGAGCATTTGAAGCAGGGTAGTGATGTGACTTGTTTTATGTATTGAAAAGATAACTCGAAACTTCCACTCTGGGCAGGTGGAGTACATGTTCTCTCCCCATTCCTCCCGCTGAGAATAACCGAAAGCCCTGGATGTTACATACGATACAAATATAAAAAGACTCTGAAAGGTAGAGAGAAAGAGCAGGCTGGATGTGGACCTCGGGACCTAAGAAATAGCACAATAGCAAGTTTCCTATTTTTTTTTTTTAATAAATTTAAAAATTTTTGCCTCATATACCCCAGACTTGGAGATGAAGAATCTAGTGACTGAGAAAAAGGCACTAATCACCCCCCCCAAATCCAAACAAATAAACAAAGAGCCCTAACAAAAGCTTGCTGTCTGGCCAAAGGCCAGGGAAGAGTCAGGCTAGCACGACAGAAAACTTAGACGGCGACTGCTCCACTCCAGCCAGACACCACAGAAAGGATGCCAGCAAAGGCTCAGCAAGGAGCCTAGACTCCCACCATTTCCTGACTGTAATGGGGTCTCCAACTCTGCCTCGGGAAGGTGTCAGAGAAGGCCAAGAAGGGGGCTGGGACTTTCATCTGGCCAAGTGGAAACAAGCCCTCAATTGCCTGTGGTGTCAGTGGAAGCCACTTGGAGAACTGGACATCCATGTCCACCTGGTGGTAACCAGAATGCCTTTCCCTTTCCTATTGAGGTGGTGTTAGAGGAGGCCTAGTGGAGAAACAGGACTTTTACCACTGCTCAGAAGTGAAGAGGCCACCAGCTTCCCTGTGGTGTCAGGAGAGGTCACTTGGGGAACAGCAACAGCGAGGCTTTCCTACCCCTCCTAGCCAGGGGGTACAGAAGGCCTAGGGGGGGCCAGAACTCCCAACCTTCCAGCAGTAATAAGGGACATACCCTCTCAGGTGTCAACAGAGGCTGTGTTGGGAACCTGAACTCTACCCCCACCTGGCAGTGACAAGGTGGTCCCAGCCCTCTTCCCCTTGCCAGAGCATTGTCAGAAGTAGCCAGCTAAAAGATACTTAAATAAGATCTAGAATATAATACCCCAAATCTTCCAGTTTCAATAGAAAATTACTTGTCATATTAAAAGTCAGGATAAGTCCCAACTGAATGAAAAATAGATAATCAATAGATGCTAACACTGAGGGGACAGAGAGGTTAGAATCGTCTGACAACAGTTTTAAAGCAGCTATCTTAAAAAATGCTTCAAAAAGTGATCGTGAACACACGTCAGACAGATGAAAAATAGAAATTCTCAGCTAAGAAATAGAAGATACAAAGCAGAACCAAATGGCAGAACTAAAACATACAATAACCAAAATAGAAAACTGATGAATGAGCTCAACCGCAGAATGGAGGGGCCAAAGGCATGAATCAGTGGTCTGAAAGAAATGACAGATCTCAACAACAGAAAGAACAGACATTAAAAATAAATGAGCAGAGCCTCCAGGACCTGTGGGACTATGACATTCATGTCATATGCATCTTGGAAGGAGAAGAGAGAGGGGAAAGGAGGGAAAAAGTGCTAAAAGAAATAATGGTTGAAAAATATTCCAAATTTGGCAGAAGACAAAAACGTAGAGGTTGAGCAAACCCCAAACAGGATACAGCCAGACAAATCCACACCAAGACATCATAGTCAAAGTTCTGAAACCTAAGAAAGAATTTTGAAAGCAATGAGAGAGAAATGACACCCGACGTACAGGGAAAAAAGAATTCAAATGACAATGGATTTCTCAGCAGAAACCAGGGAGGCCAGAAGGAAGTGGCGCAGCATTCTTCCAGTGATGAAAGAAAAGAGCTGTCATCCCAGAATATCCTTTAAGAATGAATGGGAAATTAAGAAATATTCAGATGAAGGAAAACTATGACAATTTGTCACCAGCAGGCATGCCCTAAAAGAATTGCTGAAGAAGGTTCTCTAAACAGAAAGGAAATGATAAAAGAAGGAAACTTGGAGCATGCAAAAGCAAAAATGAACATGGTAGACAAAAACATGCGCAAACACAATAGACTTTCCTTCTCCTCTTGAGGTTCCAAAATTATGTTTGACAGTTAAAGCAAAAAATTATAACACTGCCAGATGTGGTTCTAAATGTATAGAGAGGAAATGTCAATATCGGACGATTTATATTGTAAATGAGAGAGAGTAAAGGGCCATAAATGGAGGAAAGTCTTCTATATTTCACTTGAACTGGTTCGTATTCTACTTACAGTGGAATATATTAAGTTATGTACATATAATGTAATGCCTAGAGCAACAACTAAAAGACCTATATAAAGAGATACAGTCAAAAATAACATGAATAAATCAAAATAGAATTCTAAAAAATGTTCAACTAACCAACAGGAAGGAAGAAAAAAGACAAAGGACAACAAGAACAAGAACAGAGCAGCACAAAACAAAAAATAAAATGGGAGACTTAAGCCCTAACATCAATACTTATATTAAATGTCAGTGGTCTAAATATACTAATTAAAAGAGAGGAATTGGCAGAGTAGATTAAAAGGTATGACTCAACCATATGCTATCTGTAAGAAACTCACTTCAAATATAACAATATAAGCAGGTTGAAAGTAAAATAATGGAAAATATATATCATGCAAACATTAATAAAAGCAAAGCAGGAGTGGTTATAGCAATATCAGATAGAGTAGATTCAGGGCAAAGAAAATTAGCAGAGACAAAGATGGACGTTATATAATGATGAAAGAGTCAATCCACCAAGAAGGTGTAACAACTCCTAAATGCGTATGTACAAAAAAAAGAGAACTACAAAAATGCATGAAGCAAAAGCTGGTATGACTGAAAGGGGAAACGGATAAGTCCACAATTATGGCCGAGCATTCAACATTCCTCTCTCAGTAATTGACAGAACAAGTAGATAGAAAATCAACAAGAAAATACAAGAATATTCTTCTACATTCAGCAATACCATCAAACAACAGTATCTAACTAACATTTATAGAACACTCCATTCAAAAAGAGCAAAATACATATTCTTTTCAAATATTCACAAACACCACCAAGATATACCATATCCTGGGCCGTAAAAAAATTTCAACAAATTTGAAAGAACAAAAATCATACAGAGAATGTTCTCAGACCACAGTAGACTCAAACTATAAATCATTAACAGAAATACAACAGAAAAATTCCCAAACACTGGAAACTGAGTAAGATACTTCTAATAATCCATGGGTCAAAAAGGAAGCCTCAAGGAAAATTTTCTTAAAATATTAACCTGAATGAAAACGAAAATACAGCATATCAAAATTTGTGGGTCACAGATAAAGCAGTGACGAGAGGGAAATTTATAGCACTAAAATGCGAACATTAGAAAAAAGGAAAAGTTTTAAATCAATAATTTTAGCTCTTTACCTAGAAAAACAAGAGCAAAATGAACCCAAAGCAAAAAGAAGGAAGAAAATAACAGAGTAGAAATAAATGAAGTTGGAAAGAGAAAAAGAATAGAGAAAATCAGTGGCAGAAAATCTGTTTCTTTGAAAATATCAATAAAACTGGCAGACCCCTAATAAGACTGACAAAAAAAAAAAAAAAAGCCAAAACACAGAGTACTAATGTCAGGAACGAAACAGGTTATATCACTATAGATCCTACAGACATCAAAAGGATAGTAAGAACGCTATGAACAGTACTGTGAATACTATGCACAAAAATTTGAAAATTCAGATGAAATGGGCCAATTCTTTAAAAAAAACACAAACTACTACAACTCACCCAACATGATAATTTAAATAGGCCTATAGCTATTAAGGAATTAAATTATTAATTTAAAAATTTCCAAAAAAGAAATTTTTAGGCCTAGATGATTTCATTGAAGATCCTACCAAACATTCAAAGAATAACATCAATTCTATCCAATCTTTTCCAAAAAACAGAAGAGGAGATAATATTTCCAAAGTCATTTTACAAAGCTGGTATTACCTTGATACCAAACCCAGTGTTTTTAAACACTGTGAAAAGGAAAACTGCAGACCAATATCCCTCATGAATATAGACACAAAAATATTTAACAGAATATTAGCAAATACAATTCAGCAATATCAGAGTTTTATAGTTTTCCTTGTATAGATTTTGTGCCTATTTTGTTAGATTTATTCTTAAGTGTTTCATTTTGGGGAGGGGTGCTAATGTAAATGGTATTGTGTTTTAAGTTTCAAATTCCAGTTGTTTATTGATAGCATATATGAAAGCAATCGATATTCTATGTTAACCTTGTACCCTGAAACCTTGTTATAATTGCTTATTAGTTCTGAGAGTTTTTTGTTGTTATGGTTGATTATTTGGGATTTTCTACAAAGACGACCATGCCATCTATGAACAACGACAATTTTATTCCTTCTTTCCCAATCTATATACACTTATTTCCTTTTATTGTCTTATTTAATTAGCCAGGACTTTCCATATGATGGTGAATCAAGGTGGTAAGAGGGAAAATCCTTACCTTGTTTTTTATCTTAAAGGCAAAGTATCTAGTTTATCGCCATTAAATATGATGTAAATTCTAGGTTTTTCATAGATATTTTTATCAAACTGAAGTTTCTCTTTATTCCTATGTTGCTGAGTTTTTATCATGAATGAGTGTTTTTTGTCAAATACTTTTTCTGTATCTATTGATTTGATCATATGATTTTTTTTCTTTAACCTGTTGATGTGATAGTTTACATTAATTGATCTTCAAATGTTGAATCAGTCTTGCATACCTGAGACAAATCCCACTTGGTCATGGTATGCAATTCTTTTGATACATTTTTTTTGGATTTGATTTGCTAATATTTAGTTAAGGATTTTTGCATCTACGTTCATGATGGATATTGGTCTATAGTTTTTTTCTTATAATGTCTTTTCTTTTTTTTTTTTTTTGAGACAGAGTCTCACTCTGTTGCCCGGGCTAGAGTGCCGTGGCGTCAGCCTAGCTCACAGCAACCTCAGACTCCTGGACTCAAGAGATCCTACTGCCTCAGCCTCCCGAGTAGCTGGGACTACAGGCATGTGCCACCATGCCTGGCTAATTTTTTCTGTATATTTTTAGTTGTCCAATTAATTTCTTTCTATTTTTAGTAGAGATGGGGTGTCACTCTTGTTCAGGCTGATCTTGAACTCCTGAGCTCAAACAATCCGCCCGCCTCGGCCTCCCAGAGTGCTAGGATTACAGACGTGAGCCACTGCGCCCGGCCTTATAATGTCTTTTTATCTGGGTGTGATACTAGGATAATGTTGTCCTCATAAAACAAGTCAGGAAGTGTACCCTCAATGCTTCTATTTTCTGGATGAGGTTGTAGAGGATTGGTGGCATTTCTTTCTTAAACACTTGGTGTTATAGAATTCATGAGGGAAACCATCTGGGCTTGGCATTTTCTATTTTGAAAGTTATTAATTATTGATTCAATGCATCTTGGACTGTTAAAATTATCTATTTCTTCTTTTTATTATTATTATTTTTATTTCAGCATATTATGGGAGTATAGATGTTTAGGTTACGTATGTTGCCCTAGCCCCTCTCCCCCACCAAATCTGAGCTTCAAGTGTGTCCATCCCCTGGATGGTGCGCCTCGCACTCATTGTTTGCGCATATGCCCGCCCCCTCCACCCCCCTCCCCACTGCCCGACATCCAATAAATGGTATTCTTATGTGTGCACTTAAGCGTATCTATTTCTCCTTGTGTGAGTTTTGGTAGATTGAGTCTTTCAAAAATTTGGTCCATTTTTTTTTATAGAATGTCTTTTGTTCTTTTTGGTAGATGCCCAGTAATGGGATTGCTGGATCAAATGGTAATTCTAGTTGGTGCTCTTTGAGGTGTCTCCATATTGCTTTCCACAGAGGTTGTACTAGTTTGCAGTCCCACCAGCAGTGTATGAGTGTTCCTAAATCTCCGCATCCATGCTGACATTTATTGTTTTGGGACTTTTTGAAAAAGACCATTCTCACTGGAGATAAGTGATATCTCATTGTGGTTTCAATTTGCATTTCTTTGATGATTAGAGATGTTGAGCATTTTTTCATATGTTTGTTGGCCATGACATCTGCATTAGAATGTTTATAGCAGCACAATTCACAATTGCAAAGATGTGGAAACAACCCAAATGCCCATCAATACATGAGTGGATTAATAAAACATGGTATATGTATACCATGGAATTCTACTCAGCCACAAAAATAATGGTGATCTAGCACCTCTCATTATCCTGGATAGAGCTGGCACCCATTCTACTAAGTGAAGTATCACCAGAATGGAAAAACAAGCACTGCATGTACTCACCATCAAATTGGTATTAACTGATCAACACTTAAGTGCCTATATAGTAATAACATTCATCGGGTGTCGGGCAGATGGGAGGGGGAAGGAGGGGACGGGTATATACACACCTAATGAGTGTGGTGGGCATCGTCTGGGGGATGGACATGCTTGAAGCTCTGACTCAGGTGGGGCAAAGGCAATATATGTAACCTAAACATTTATACCCCCGTAATATGCTGAAATAAAAAAATTTGTTCCATTTTTTTCTGTTCTCAAATTTGTGGGCACAGTTTTGTTCATAGTCTTCCTTTATTATCCTTTTAATGTCCACTGGGTCAGTGCTGATGGACCTTCTTTCATTTCTATTATTAGTAATTTGTGTCTTTTGCTTTTCTTCCCCTTAGATAGCTTGGTAGAGCTTTACCAGTTTTACTGATCATTTAAACGAACCAGCTTTTGGTTTTATTGTTTTTCTCCATTGCTTTCCTGTTTTGAATTTCATTGATTTCTGCTTTAATTTTTATTATTTATTTTCTTCTGCTTGCTTTAGATTTATATTGCTTTCCTTTCTCTAATTTTTTAAGGTGGAAACTGAAAGCTAGATTATTATTTTAGATATTTCTTCTTTTCTAATATATGTATACAATGCAATAAATTTCCCTTTAAGCATAGTTTTCACTGCAATCCACAAATTTTGGTAAGATACATTTTCAGTTTAATTTAGTTCACAATATTTAAACCTTTCTTTTGAGATTTCTTTTTTGATCCATGTGTAATTTAGAATTATGTTGTTTAATCTCCAAATATGTTGGGATTTTCCAGCTATCTTCTTGGTATTGATTTCTAGTTTAATTCCATTGTGATTTAAGAACATACTTTGCATGATTTTTAGTCCTTTAAATTTGTTAAGGTATGTTTAATAGCCCAGCATGTTGTCTATCTTAGTGACTGATCCATGTGAGCTTCAGAAGAATATATATTGTATTGTTGTTTGATGAAGCATTTTGTAAACATAAGTTAGAATCAGTTCATTGACGGTTTTGTTCAGTTCAATTATTCTTGTTGATTTTCTGCCTGCAGGATCTGTCAATTACTGATAAAGTTATGCTGAAGTCTCCAGCTATAAGAGTGGTTTTGTCTATTTCTCCTTGCAGTTCTACCAGTTTTTGCCTTGTAAATTTTCATGCTCTGTTGTTAGGCACATACACATTAAGGATTGTTATGTCTTCTCGGAGGATAGTCTTCTTTATCATTAAGTAATGCCCCTAACAAGTTTACTTCTGAAATCTGCTTTGTCTGGAATTAATATAGCTATTCCAACTTTATTTTTATTTGTGTTAGCATGGTATATCTTTTTTTTTTTTTTTTTTGAGACAGAGTCTCACTCTGTTGCCCTGGCTAGAGTGAGTGCTGTGGCGTCATCCTAGCTCACAGTAACCTCAAACTCCTGGGCTCAAGCGATTCTACTGGCTCAGCCTTCTGAGTAGCTGGGACTGCAGGCATGCACCACCATGCCCGGCTAATTTTTTCTATATATTTTTAGTTGTCCAGATAATTTCTTTCTATTTTTTTTACTAGAGATGGGATTTTGCTCTTGCTTAGGCTGGGCTTAAACTCCTGACCTTGAGCCATCCACCTGCCTCGGCCTCCCAGAGTGCTAGGATTACAGGCATGAGCCATTGCGCCTGGCCAGAGTATATCCTTTTAAAAATCCTTTTTCTATTTTTCTCTGGCTGCTTTCAGATGTTATCTTTGTCTTTAATGTTCTACAGTTTGAATATGACATGCCTACGTGCAGATTTTTTGGTATTTATTTATCCTGCTTGCTGTTCACTATGCCTCCTGTATATGTGGTTTGTCATTTTATAGATCTGTCAATGTCTGTCATTAATTTTTAATAATTTTCAGTCATTATTACTTCAAATATTTTTTCCATCATTTTCTCCCGTTCTTCTTCTCATATCCCATTCCACATATTTTACATCTTTTCTAATTTTTTCACAGTTCTTAGGTATTCTGTTGAGTTTATTTAACTATTTTTTTCTCTTTGCATTTCAGTTTGGGGAGTTTTTATTGATCATTCTTCGTGCTTATTGGTTCTGTTCAGCTGTGTCCAGTCTAGCGATAAGCCTGTCCAAGATATTCTACATTTTTGTTGTAGTGTTTTCTATTTTTGGCATTTCCTTTTGATCTTTCTTAGAGTTTCCATCTCTGCGATTATATTACTCATCTGTTCTTGCATGAGGTCCACTTTTTCCATTAGTGCCTTTAGCATATGTATCTTAGCTTAATTTAAATTCCTGGTTGATAAATCCAAAATCTCTTCCATATTTGAGTCCAATTTTGATGTTTGCTCTGTATCTTCAAACTGTGATTTCTGTTTCTTAGTATGCCTGTGATTTTTTGTTGAAAGCAACATGATATACCTGGTAAAAAAGTCTTTAGGGTGAGGTTTCGTGTTAATCTCTCCAAGAGTTAGGCTGTTTAAAATTTCATTTGGTATCGTTGTTTTTTCCTTTCTTGTTGTCTTGAGCTTTCCCTAGAGACTTTTTCATAAATAAGAACTTAGACATGTAGTTCTCTCCATTGTAATCCCCTGTTATTATATAAGAACCCAATTGATGTGGTGGTAAGGAGTAGGAATAGGGGATACATTCTATAGTGCTGTGATTAAATGTCAGTATTTTAGAGAGCCTGTGCTTTGGGGTGTGACCTTCATAATTACTTCTTAGTTCCCCTCCTTAGGTGAGACAGGAAGGCTAGAGGGGGGCTGGAGTTGGGTATTTCCCTCTTCCAGGTCAGCTGGGCTCTAGTAAATGTTTCCCTTGAGGAAGGCTTTCATTAAGGAAAAAAGAATGCTCTGGGTGTCTTTCACAATGATTACTTTTTCCCTCCTCTCGTCAGAAGCAGGGAAGATTTTCAAAGGTTGGAAAGAATCTGGTGGGACTCCAGGAGAATCATCTGGTGGGACTGCAGGAGGTGAAACTTAGAAAGGTGTGGCAGCCTCCCTAAGACAGCTGCCTCCCTGGAGTTTTTAACTCTAGAGCTTGTCCACACTGAGGCGCCAGCAATTTATCAATTACAGCATAAGTTTTCCTACCCTAGCATTGGGTCTAGTAGCAGGCTTCTGTTCCTAGACTTTTGCTCCAGCAAGCTGTGATTTTCTGTATTTGCCTGTCCCTCCAATTTTGGGTGCAACAGTTTGTCTTATGACCTGAATTCTCTGATGGATCTAAGAAAACTTTTTATTTTCTGTTTATTCAGTTTTTATCTTGCTGTGAGGATGGGAGTGATGACTTCCAAGCTCTTTACACGCTCAGCTGGAAATCAGAAGTCCCTTTACCTTTATCATGTGTCTTTATATTTAAAGTGCGTTTCTTGCAGATAATGTGTTCTTGGAGCTCATTTTATCTGTTTTGTCTTTTAATTAGTTTATTTAGACCATTCACATTTAACATGATTAGTGTTACAGTTACATCAATATCAACCATATTTGTTCCTGATTTCTATTCATTGAACTTGTTCTTTGTTTATTTCTAAAAAATTTTTCTCTCTTTTTCTATGCTCAATACTCTGGTTGTCATTGAGTAATTTATATGATTCCATTTCCTTTCCTTTCTTACTATATCAATTATACTTCTCTTTAAGATTTCTCTAGGGATTGCCCTAGCATTTTCAGTATACCGTTATATCCAATATAAGTCCACTTTCAAATAATTCTATACCACTTCATGGGTAGTGCAGGAACCTTATAACAGAGCATTCCTGATTCCTCCCTTCTGTCCCTTTTAACATTATTGTCATCCTTTTCCTATGATCATGACACATTGTTGTTATTATTATTTTGAACAGTTATCTGTTAGATCAATTAAGAATAAGAAAGACAGAAGGTTTTATGTTACCTTCATTTATTTCTTCTCTAGAACTCTTCTTCATGTAGATATGAGTTTCTGACCTATATCATTTTCCTCCTTTCCGGAGAACTTCTTTTAACATTTCTTGCAATGCAGGTCTACTGGCAACAAATTCCTTCAGTTTACGTTTATCTGAGAAAATCTATTTTCCCTTCACTGTTGAAGAATATATTAATGTTTCCTGGGTATAGAAATAGAATTCTAGGTTGGCGAGTTTCCTTCTTTTCTTTTTCTTTTTTAAAAAGTATTTTAAATATTTCACTTCGTGCTCTTCTTACTTTCATGGTTCTTATGTAATTCTTTTTCTTTTTCCTCTATAGGTAAGATGTTCCTTGCCCTGCACCTCCCTCCCCCCAGCTTCTTAAGATTTTCTATATGTTTTTGCTTTTCTGCAGTGTACATATAATATGCCTCTATGTAGATTTTTTTTGTGTGTGTGTGTAGATTTTTTGATATTTATTCTGCTTGGTGTTCTCTAAGCTTCTTGAATCTGTGGTTTGGTGTCTGCCATTAATTTTGGGAAATTCTTAGCCATTATTAACTCAGATATTTCCTCTGTTCCCTTCTCTTTTTCTCCTCCTTTGTTTATTGCCATTAGGTGTATGTTACATCTTTTGTAATTGTCTCACAGTTCTTGGATATTCTGTTTCTTTTTTTTCATTCTTTTTCTCCTTTGCATTTCTGTTTGGGAAGTTTCTATTGACTGCTCTTTAAGCTCACTGATTCCTTCCTCAGCTGTGTCCAGTCTACTGAGAGCCCATGAGAGACATTCTTCATTTCTGTTATAGTGGGTTTTTTGGCACATCCTTTTGATTGGTTTTCAGAGTTTCCATCTCTCTACTTATTTTACCATCTGTTCTAGCATGTTGTCCACTTTTACCATTAGAGCTCTTAATTATTTTAAATTCATGCTCTGATAATTCCAAAACCTCTGCTATAATTGAGTCCAGTCTGTTGCTTGCTTTGTCTCTTCAGAATTTGCTTTTTCTTGCCATTTAAAGATCCTTGTAATTTTTTGTTGAAAGCTGGCCTTGATGTATTAAATAAAAGGAACTGAGGAACAGACGTTTAGCATGATATTTTGTGTTTATCTAGCCAAGAGTTATGATGTGCCAACTGTTTGTTGTGGCTGTACGTGTCTTAGGCTTCAATTTCCTATTGTGTTTGCATTTTTGTTTCCCCTAATATCAGTGGGCTTCCTTAGAGACTCCTGCTTAAACAGAGCATGAGCCTTGCGGTTCTTTCTGCTGTAATCCTCTGTTGTTATACAGGAGCCCTGTTGATGTGTGGCAAGGAGAGAAAAAGGGGAAGCATTCTGTATTCCTCCGATTGGGTCTCAGTCTTTTAGTGGCCTGTGTCCCTATGTTATAACTTTCACAAGTGCTGCTCTGCTTCCCACCACCCTCCTTAGGTGAGACAGGAGGGGTAGAAGGGCCTGAAGTTGGATATTTCCCTTCCTCCAGGCAAGTGAGTCTCTGGTGAAGTAGTTCCCCTTGAGGGCAGGTGGAAAACAGAAAGCTCCTGATGTATTTCAAAATTGCACTTTCCCTTCCTTCTGTGGGAAGCAGGAGGGGATTTTTCTCTGATCTTCACGGTGAGAACCTAGTGGGACTTCAGGAAGTAAAACTCACAAAAGTTAGGGAGGTTCTCCTAAGCTTTGACCTACAGTTTTTTTGTTTTTTTTTTTTTCTTTTTGAGACTGAGTCTCACTATGTTGCCCTGGCTAGAGTGAGTGTCGTGGTGTCAGCCTTGCTCACAGCAACCTCAAACTCCTGGGCTCAAGCAATCCTGCTGCCTCAGCCTCCCGAGTAGCTGGGACTACAGGCATGCGCCACCATGCCCGGCTAATTTTTTTTCTATATATTTTTAGTTGTCCGATTAATTTCTTTCTATTTTTAGTAGAGACGGGGTCT
>CAUYSK010038701.1:0-12337 GCA_963575035.1 Avahi laniger
GGAAGAGGGAGATGTTAGGGACATTGTCCAGTCCCCAGGACAACTTGGCTTACAAGATCTAGGCAGTATCCAGAACCCCAGCACAGAGAGCTCAGAGCAGAAAATTTAAGCAGAAGCCCCGTTGTTCTGATTGGGCAAAGGCAGCCATAGGCTGCAGTTCAGGAAGCAAGTGAGTCTCTGGGACATACTCCATGCCATTGGGATACTGGACTCAGATGAGCACAACTAACTAGAAGTCCTACTTCTGCAGACCAGAGACTGCAACCGTCTGCCAAGATAAGGGTAGGCTCAGGAACCAAAGAGGAGTTCGATCTACCAGTAAGTGAAGCAAGAGAAGGCTGGACTTGGCAACTCAGACTGTTGCGATTGTTTTCAACTTTCCATTCCTGGGGATACTGGGAATTCCAACCAGGCTGGACTTTCGAGAGTTGGGCCTGGGCATGGAGCTGAGAGGAAGGAAGTCCGAGACCTGGATGAGTGGGGAGCAAGAATCAGATTCAAAACAAAGTTTCAGCAAAGAAGATCCAGCCAGATGACAGCAGCAGCTGGGGAGGCAAAGCCTAGAGAGGATCCTCTCAATGTCCCCAGGGTGCCTGCATCCAACCTGCGGGGTGGCAGATAGGAGTGACGGGTACTGTTTGGTTTGCACTTTGGTTTGTTTTTATCTTTTTGCACCACAATCCACATTTTGTACACTAGTTTACCTTTCTTAGGGGGCTTGCATGCTGATATTTTCTAATCTTATTTCATTTTTATGTTTTTTAAAAGTGTGACAATAAATTGATTCCACAGCCCATTAATGGGTGATAGCTCACAGTTCACAACATTGGGTTAGATTGTATTTCTGTGCACTCTTTTACTATTCATTTTTTCTGTCATTGGCCCTTGGCGATGTCATGTTTTGAGATGTCTACCCTTCTCATAAAACTCCTTCTCTGAGAACTGTTTCCCACTTCCCCCATATGGGCTCCCCAAAAGGAGTGAGCCTATGGATCCATGTCTACGACATGACATTTCTTATCTGAGCCTATCTGATTGGAGAGGAGTGGACAACTGACCCAATGGACCACCAATGGACCACCAAATGTTTTTTTTCCAGGAATTTGGAGGTCATTGAGATGACAGTTAGATGGTGGATGATACTTGAGACAGGGCTATAACATCTGATTGTACAGGTGCAGACTACGTAATTTTTAGGGATCACCAATCACATAGACTATAATGTAAAAGGTTCTCCCTAGAGTTGTTCAGTGTATAACCTGTAAAACTGTACGTGATAACCCTGCTGGAGCTCAAAGTTAATTTACTTCCAGGACTAAAGTGGCCACATTCCATTAAGTACATGTAAAACAAGGTAGAAAAAAAAATTTATAATACTACCAGCCGGAACCAGAATTCATTTTAGAGAAAGAATTATCTTTTTATGGGAAAGTACCTTGATAAGCTGCTTAAAGGAATCCTTTAATAACAAACATAAGTTGATGCCAAGACATTAGAGGAGGAGGGAAGCCACTCTGCTTGGGACAAAGAAAGAGTTTTCTTAGTTTTTCTCCAAAAATGGAGAGAAGAGTTGAGTAATGCTTTATTAGGCAGAAGCTGGTAGACACTGCCTAGAATGCCAGTCTATAAGCAGTAGTGAAAACCTCACTCAAGTAATAAAAATGTCACTGAAAATGTGAAGAAAATTGGAAATGTGTGGTTAGTAAAACTTTTCAGAAAGAGAAGGGTGTGTTTGTAAGAAATAAGACACATGGGGTCAGAGTGAGCCCCTAGAGACATGATTGCATAAAAACAGATAGTTGGCTTCTAAAAAGGGTGGGCTGAACTAAACACAGTTCTTTATTTTACTCAGTGAGGTGTACACATAGGGGCCTGAGCTGGATTGCTCAGGATGACTGAGTAGAGGCTGAGTGTGGTTCTCCTACAGTGCTTTTCCCCCATCCAAGGCAGGGTTCTGCCTCTCCTCCAAATATTGCTTTGAAAAGACACCCAATTATCAGTCTAGATAACCAAACTGTTACCCAACCATAGTGAAACCACTTGCTCAAGGCTTCTTGGGCATGGCTGCAGGCCATGATCCTCATACTTCGCTCAGAATAAACCTCTTTAAATTATTTTACAGAGTGTGAGTTCTTTTCCATTGACAAGAGAGAGAAGAGTGAAAACTAAGGAGACAGGTTGGAACTAGGTGAATTGAAGGACCAGGGATACTCAGCAGGGTTCGGTGCCTTGGGAATGGTGACACCAACTGTTTACTTGAGACTTGTGGTTACGCTGGGTGTAAACTCTTCCTCCATTTCTTCCTCACCAATTTCTCACTACAACCTCTCATGGAAATGAGAAGTTTGTGTGCATGCCTGTGTAATTCCAAAAAAAAAAAAAGTGGACCAGAACAGAGACCATTGAGCTGAAGACTTCAAGAAGGAAAGGATTCTGTAAGAACAGAAGCTCCATTAGGAATTCTGAGACTTCTTGGGAAAGGCTTTGGATCCCCACAGGATAAGGAACTGGGGGTTCATTCATTTCACCTAGACCTCGAGGGAAAGGGAAGCTCCAGCTAACACCTGGGGTACAGAGGAGCAGCAAAGGCCAAGCTACAGAGAGAGAAAGAGTTAAAAAGGCACACAGAGAGAGAGCATTTGCTCCTTATGTTAATTAAGTAGACTAAGCTGTCATAATAAGTACACAAAACATTATAATTGCTCAAAAACAGTAAGAGTTTATTTTTCACTTACCCGACATCCAACTGAAGACAGCTCTCCATGTGATGCTTCAGAAACCCAGGCGCCTTCCAACTGATGGCCGCGCTATACCTGAGGGCCTCGGGCCTTGCGATCTGTATCCAGCCAGCAGGTGGAGGATGACTGCAAGGAGGGGAGACTCCAGCTCCTCCGCCTGGAAATGGCCCGCATCACTTCCACTCACATTGCGTTGGCTAGAACTCAACCACGCAGCCAAGTCTGACTGCTCGCACCACAGGGAAGGGTGGGCTCGCTGTGCTCAGGAAGAAACAAAAGTGGATTTTTAGTAAGCAGCTGTCGGTCTATCGTAGTCCGCCCTTCTGGACACCAGCTGGCCATTTGTACCCTTCTTCCCTCGTGGAGAGTACACCCATGCTCTCCTCAAGGAAGAAAACCCAAAGTCCCATGCAATTGCTACATCTACCCTAAAGTCCAGGACACTTGAGGACACAGTGTCTTCTCAATCAGGTCTATATGTGGTTCCTCATGATCTAGCAATTTATTAATTAAAAGACCTGTTATTTGCCCCCTAACACACATCCACTATGCTATGGTGGAACTGGATCTTGACATCTGCAGTAAGACTCCCATTCAGAAAAAAGAAAAATGGGGAGAACAGTCCTTGGTTAACAGCGAGATGGAAGCCTGCCAGGTGGGCTCTGTGAAGACCCTCTGCCTGACAGGGGAGAAATATGCCTCGCCTAGCCCCTTAATCTGCTCTCTGGGAGGAATTCCTTGTCTATTTCTCCCTACCCCTACCCATCTTCCTTTTTGGCCGCTTCTAGAGTGCCCTGCTTGAAGACTGGACACTCTTTATAGCTGTCTAAAAACAAAATTGCAACAAATTTAGTTTAAGAATCATAATTGGCTTTATTTGTAATTCTAGAACTGGACAACACTTCATTCCAGAAAATCGAACGAGTGTCCTGGTGAGCCAAGCAGAGGAGGTTGGTTTTGCAGGCAGAAAAAAGCTGAGGAAAGCAGAAACAGAAAACAAAACTCAGATTGGACGACGCAAAGTTACATTTCTTGTAAAGGTTAATACAAAGGGGACTTCCTTATCATGCTGGCTGAAACTGGTCTGTTTGGGGATTTGGCTATTATCTTTCTCTCTCCTGATTTCTTGGAAGGTCAGATAAACAGTTTAGTTTCGATTTGGTTCCGTGGAACTTCAACATGAGTAAATCCACTTTGGTTTGGTCTATTGGGCCTAGTGCAGGAGCTTGGTCCAAACCAATGACCTCCCATAAATAGCCCACTTCCTATTCATACAAATTTAGGACCAAAGAGTAAAGCTTAACCAATCGAAGATTATTTCATCTAATCTTGTGATTTCTTTGGTAATACAATTCCCTCAAAACTTCTCATTTGTTTCCAGTAAATTCCAAGTGCCAGTAATCACACCCAAATTTCTTTCCTAGACCAGGTTCTGAAGCTTAAATTATTTGCTTCCTCCTCTCCATAGCTTTCTCTCAATTAAATGGCAACTACTTTGAGGCCATCTGAACAAAAAATTTGGATGGAAGGCTGCACTCTTAATCTGGTCTTTGCTGCAGGGCTGAGCTGCTATGTTTAACTGAAAATGAACTTTTCTCCCCTCAAAGTTGTAGAAGGGCTTTTTGGTTTGTTGGTTGGTTTTTTTCTGGCTTAGTCTTATTTTCACATTTTGGGTCCAGAATCAATAGGCTTTTCCAAATTCAAAGGCTCTCTTTATTTCCTTTTATTTCTGCTTATAAACTGGTCAGTTATTGCCAGGGATCATATTTTTCTAGTAATAGCTTGTTATAAGCAGCAAAGAACTCAACTTTAACACACACTAACATTCTGTCTCTTTATAATGGCTTTCCCTAGAGAGCTACACGCTCCGCGGATCCTTGGTTGGCCTTCTAAACGACTGCAGGCAACAGTCTTAAGAAATATTTTGCCCCTGCATAACATGGGTCACCATTTTTGCAGCCTACTCTGTCTTCTTGCCTCCCACTGCACAACTACTGAGTGCCACATATTTTGGTTATTTCATCCATTAGCACTCTTTCTGACATCAATTTCTGTATTACTTTAGGTAAATAAACTGCTGTTGAAAAATAAACCCCAAATGTATAGTGACTCAAACATGATGGAAATGAATTTCTCATTCACATAACAATCTGAGGCAGCTGCTCCTGGTCATTAAGTGGCTCCTTCTACACGCAATTCAGGAATTGGATTCCTTTATCCTTTGGCTCTACTACTCTTAAAGCTTCATCATTATCTTCATTCAGCTGCATAAGGTAAAGAGAGTGTGAAGCGGCATATCTGCTTATTAAAAGTTTTGACCCAGAAATCATCCACACAACTTTCACGCATGTTCCATCAGCGAGAACTTAGTCATACGGCCAATTACAAGGGAAACCAGAAGATTAGTCCCTGGCTGAGCACTCATTTCCAGCAACAGCTCTATAGTTACAGGGGTTGGCAAACTACTGCTGGCAGACCAAATCCGGCCCACTGCCTATTTTTGTAAATAAAGTTGTATTGGAACACAGCCATGCTCATTCATTTATGTATTATCTATGACTGCTTTCGCACTGTGACAGCAGAGTTGAGTAGTTGTAACAGAAACCACATGGTCCACAAAACCTAAAATATTTCCTATCTGGCACCTTTATGGAAAAAATTCATCTACCCTGCTTTATATTATACTACAGGGGCTGGAACTATTGCTGCCATCTTGCCACCACAAGGGAGAGTCTGGAACTGCTGGGGCACTTTCAGCATTTCTGCTGAAAATGAAGCCAATCGAACAGAAGGCAGAGCCCAGAGATGGAGAGAAACCAAGTCTTGATGACCTCATTTGAGCCATGAATCCAGCCACTCCTGAAGCCATCCTAGCCTTGGGCTTTTTAGTTAATTGATTAAATACATTTCCTTCTTCACTTAAACCAATTTGAATTGGGCTTTCTGTCTCAACGGCAAGGGCCCTGCTTGGTAAACTCTCCCTCTCCAACAATGGCAGGCAGTGGGAGAGACAGTGGTATTTGTCTTTTACGTAAGACATGGTGATGAGACTCCAGTCTCATTTAGCACTCCAATGCGTCAGACATGGACCACGGACAAGTGCTGCTGAAGTGTAAAACCAACACGTGACACTTCCCCAATTTAGCCTTGCAAGCTCTTGAGACACTCATCACTGGGAGCTTCCTATGAATGTTTTATGTCTCTGTCTGATTCGATCAAATTTCTCAAAGCAGGTAAGGTGAGAGTGAAAGACAGGGGTTCAATGAGGCAGCTGCTTAATGATCCCCAAGTCCTAGGAGACCTCGGATAAAACTTGGCCAAGAAACAAAGGCAGAGATTTTTTTAGTCCAGCCTGTCCTGGAAAGGCACTGTGTCATCCCCCCAATGAAACATAATAAGCAGTCTCTCTCCCAGGCCCAGCCCTCGGAGCTCTCTGCAGGTGCACTGGCAGAGCACAGAGGGGTTGGCAAAGGCCAGGTGGCTTTGTTCCCCCTGCTGCCTCCTCCTTAGAAGTTGCTCATTACAGAGGGAGACGGTGGTGTTATATAACACGAGCTCAGCCTGATTCCACCAGAGTACAAGGGAGAGGAAAACATCTAAATGTCTTAAACACACTGCAGACTGAGAGACCAGTTATAGGCCCCTTTAGACTTTGACAGCCGGGCAATGCATTGAAGCCATAATATGCCCCAGACTTCCTGTGAGGTGCCCCTTATAAAGGCAAGCACTTGTTATATGATAAGAGTCTTCTACAGTAGGGCCAACAACAGCAAAGCCTGTATTTCTAATAATTCTTGGCATGGGCCAAGCAACCTCTTTCCATGTATCTCCAAGAGCTATGCAAACATTTGCTATGAAATAACTTTATATACACACACATACACCCCTATACTTTTAAAAATCACCCTAGCGAATAAATGCAAGGTGATTATACACACTCCCTTTCAATTAACAAATATGTCCTCTTGTAACCATATGTCTCCTGTGACATGAATAAGAAATTCAACACCCAGGAGATGGAAATGAGTCCCACTGTTTTTTAACCCTTTGTCAAGAATGGGAACACAGCGTAAAGAACGTGGTTTCTGAGCAGAAGTATGTAGGACAAGAATGCTGCAAGCCACTGAAGCACAAAAAGGCAGAAGCCCCGGAGGCCACGAGCATGTGGACATTCGTGCTTGTGCCAAGCTGAGCTCGGTCGTACCTGTCCAGGTCCCTCTGGGTCAATCTGTGAGGTCTCAGGATTGGAAACAGATCAAAGAAAGTTTTATTCAAGGAAATAAACATTTCCCAGGGCCAAAAAGAAAGTTTAAATCATGGTCATCTAGAAGAAAAGCACAAGGTAGAAGCTGGAAATGTAGAGCTGAGGGGCGGGGCAAGAACAGAAAAAGAAGTCAGAGCTGAGAAGGTCAGGTAGGGAGGTCAAGTGCAAGGTGAGTCAGGGCAAATGGTTCTAGCAGGGATAAAAAAAGATTTATTTCTAAAAATTGGCTCATGTGACTGTGAGGGCTGGCAGGTCTGAAATTCATAGGCCATGCTTGCAGACTGGAGATTCAAATGAGAGCAGGTATTGTAGGTTGGAGTCTGAAATTTGGAGAGCTGGCCAACAGGATTTCAATGCAGGTAGGGTTTCTATGTTACAGTCTTGAGGCAGAATTCCTTCTTCTCCAGGAAACCTCAGTCATGGTTCTTAAGGCCTTCAACTGATTGGATGAGGCCACCCACATTATGGAGAGGAATCCACTTTCCTTAAAGTGAACTGATTGTAAAGGTTAACCACATCTACAAAATACCTTCACAGCAACATCCAGACTAATCTGACCAAACAATAGCCTAGACAGTTGGCACACAAGATTAACCAACGTGGGTGTTCAAAGATGCCCAACAGAACCAGACGTTTATAAAGTTCCTCGCTCATAGAGATTTAGGGCTAGGAATCTAAGAACCAGACAATGGTGAAAAGTGATACCTGCGTCGCCCAAAAGAAAGGCTACAACTCAGGTCTCCTAAACTCCAGTCCTGTGCTTTTTCAAAGTCTGGATCTAGACATCCTAAGTCCCAGTGTGCCAACTCCCACACAGCTTCTTTTTTGATGAAACTTGGTTGAGTATAAAAACAGCCATGTGCCTTTAAATTTGTGCCAGCTAGATCACATGCTAATCATCCAAATATCTATTTCTTCAATAACCTCAGGAGGAAGTTAGGGATAGCAGAAGGCTAAGGACAACAACAAAATGCAAAAGTTTCCAAGAAACTGGGAAACATATGTGGACTTGGAGCCTTGCCCTTATGGGTTTTATTTCTGAGCCATCTACATCCAACCAGAAATTCCTTTGGGAATTCTCATTTGCACCTATGTTCATCTGTTTGCAAAACTGTGTTACGTCAGGATGGGCCTGCATATCAAGATAGGGGTGTTCACTTTTCCGTTCATTAGGCCTACCATGGCGAAATCAGCTTGTTTTTGACATTTTGTGAATGAAATAACAGTGTTTGCTGTGTGGAACCATCTGGCCCATGCACAGCATGGAATGTTTGCATCAAACCCTGCCTGGCATCCCTCTGAGGTCAGAATCCTTCTATGGCTGGGGTGGCTCCAGGAAGTGCTTAGAGCAACAAAAAACTTGGCAAAAATAATCCACAAGAGCATCATGAATGCAAAAACTCTTCCCACAACAGAATAATTACCAGACAAGCCAGGCACTTTTCTATGGGAACCAGGGTGTACTTGAAGAAATCACCCAGAAACCAAGGCAGAGAGAAATGATCTGTTACCATTCTCCCAATGTGGCTTACTTTTATTTCTTTAAAATCATGCTTTGCAATGTGTGGGTGTTACTGTGCTGTTTTTCCCCCAACAGAATGACAACCAGGAAAACCTCCACACTTCAACTGAGCAAGTATTTCTCAATTTGAGTGGTATTTAGTGAATAATAACAATAGCTAATAGAGCACTTATTACGGGCCAAGGAATGTTCTGAGCATTTCATATGAACCGACTCAATGAATCCTCTCAACAACCTTATGAGGTAGGTACCATTAATATTCTCATTTTTTTAAGTAGAAGATGAAACACAGAGAGGTTAAGTTAGAGGAAGATTAAATTTCCTAAATAAATACCACAGTTCATCAATTATAAGATAAATTTTTGTCACATTTTAACATCATTGAAATTAGGATGTGTCCTATAATTGATGGCATATTAGCACTGAGTCACAATTTAGTTGGCAGCATTTTTTTCTTTCTTAGTGATGGTGAAAATAATGATGCGTCTTACAGTCAATGGCATCCTAAATTTGGTGAGACATGGAAGGTAAGAGAGTCAGGACAAACCCAGGCAATTTGGCTCTGGCATCTAAGTTCTCAGGCTACACAGTAAGAAATTCCCAGCTGACCAGTGAGACGGGGAGAGGGAAAAATAGTCTTTGATCTCAACTGGGAGTTCAGAAAATGCTATAAGTAGTATGGCTGAGAAGACCTCACCATTTACCTAGTTCTTAAATGGGCCATTAGAAAGCACAACTTTACTTCATCGGTTTTGAAAAGGAGAAAAAGTCAAGGCAACCTAGGCCAGTAGATCTCCATCTTTGGCTTTTTTTTTTTTTTTTAATCCTCAATGCTTTTTTTTTTTTTAATTATTTATTTATTTTTTTTCCCCTCACGTCCTCAGAAGGAACTCAGTGCTTTTTGATAAACAAAAATCTCATACCGGTTCCCTCCCTCTGACAACCCCAAGAATTCTGATACTGTATGCTGACCCTACCATCACCCCACTCAGAGTGAGACTGTTTGGCCTGAAAAATATCCAAAGCCTTTCCTGTTCTGTATACAATTATGCATGAGATTCGATCTGCCTTTCTCTTTTCTTATCTTCTCAAGCATAATAATACTTACGCGGCATTAAACTTAAAATTTTTTAAAGAGTGATGGTGAGTCAAAGGATAAAGAGGGAGAAGGGTGCGTGTGTGTGTGTGTGTGTGTGTGTGTGTGTGTGTGTTGTTTGAGATTGTTTTTGTTTTGTTTTGTTTTATATTTGGGTTGGTAAGGAAGAAATCTCTCTTTTTTAAAAAGAAGAAAATCTGTCGTTTTAACCAATTTACTATCCCCAGTTATTCTAGCAACAACACGTTGATTTTGTTGCCCAGGAAACTGGTGGAAGTTTCTGGAGAATTAATTACTCATTCCAAACCAAGGGGTCACTAAACACTCTCTTTTCAACTCTGTTTTTATATGAAACAAAGGCCATTCCTTGCAGCTCACCTGAGTCTCTCTAGAGTCTGAAACCTGAGCCCCTGCTCATTCCTGGGATTTCGCACTTCCTGCTGCAAACCATATGTCAGGTTATAAGGGGAAAACCCTATAGTTACAGTCGCGGAGGGTGGAGGAGGAAGGATGAGGTCATGAATCCCTGCAGGAGGCAATCACAGCTCTAACCCAGAGCTGCTAGAAAAACATGTTCCAATAAATTAGATAGATTGTTTTCCTAGCCCTTCAATGGCAACATTTTGCTCTTGACGATTTGAAGCGTCCCCTCCCTCTACTCCGTATCATAAGTGGGCTCCTAGACTTCTGCAAAAACTAGTGATTAGCCTGCCCTGACCTGTAATCTGCCTGGATCTTGTTCCCTGCACCTGGAAAGTTCTTTTAATGAGATGCATTTTTTATTCCCTTCCTTTCTTTGGTGGAGACACCAAATACAGAGGGCCTGGGGACAGATGGGGCCTCTGGAGTCACTAAGCTAGACTGGATCCTGTGAGGGGGCCTTGGAGCTGCTGAAGACTCATCTAATGCTCTAGCAAAAGTGCCTGAGGGATGCAGAGGAGCACGCCAGGACTGGAATGAAGACTTGACTAGCACCCAGGTCACCAATCTAAGCCGGAAGAAAGCAGCCACCATGAATGAGAACATAGTTCTTGTCCCTTAAGTGGAGGACAACAGGAGTGTTTCCTTAAAGACAACTGGCAGAAAACAGACTCGCATCAGGGTGGTGGAAGAGACAAGGAACAGGATTTGAAATCTGGCAGACCTAAATCTGAACCCTGACTGTGCCACTTGCTAGCTGGGTGACCTGCCATGAATGACTCATGTTCCCTGAACCTCTGTTTCCTCTTTTGAAAACTGAAGATAACAATATAAAATAGGAAGATTATAAAAACTAAATTACGTCGTGTTTTACAGTGCCTGACGCACAAAGGCACTGAATGGCTGCTCTGCCCGTGGACCGCATCGTGCAGATCTCTCTGACTTCACAGCGCGGGAGAGAAACAGGGCAGCCCCTTTGCTTGAGAAGGAGCATCCCTCTGGGACAGCAGTTATGCTCTGTTTTCTTCTCTCCAGCAAAGCTCTGTCTTATCCTTTTCCTCAGCACACCTCAACTGCTTCTGTCTGGGGTCTGGTGGGCCTCGAAGTTAGGTCTGTGCTTATTCCACTTCCCCTGACAGGAGAGCAGGAACGGGGAAGCCTCTAGCCTTGCGGGAACCAATCTAGGTTAATGTCATGGATGGCTTATTGTTTTGTGCACTTTCAAAACCAACTTAGAGGGGTATCATCCCTTTCTTCCAGCTCTATTCCTATGAATTTATTTCCATATAAGCACCTTTTAGAAGTCATTCGGTCTATTGCTATTTCCATTAATCCTTTCTATAAGCCTAGAAGCCTTTACAACTCCCATTCTGCCAGACTAGGAAGCCCCCCTCCTCTGTGAAGCCCTCTCTGGTTGCCCAGCGCACACTGTGCCCTCCCTTCTCCGAACTCCTGCAACATGGCTAATTAGCTCCATATGGCTTAGCAGGGAACATGTTCTTCCCCCATAGTGCTGCGCTCTTCCCTCTGGATTGCTGTTAAGACCCTCGACTAGGGTTGCCAGATAAAATACAGGATGCCCAGTTAAATATCAATTTCAGATAAACAACAAAAAACTCGTTAGTATAGGTATGTCTCAAGTATCACATCCCATATTTTTGTTCGCTAAATCTGGCAGCAGTAAGGCCAGACTCTCATGCTCCTACATGTGCAACAGCGCCCGGCACGGAGGTGAGACTACTCGGGGCTGCACCATAAGTAATTACTGATAACAATAACGACAACAATGACCGACACTGACCTAATACCAAGTACTTACAGCTGCCAGATACTGTGCCAAATACTTTATATCACCTACGTCAAGGAAAGGGTACAAAAATGTATATGTAGGCATAATCTTGACAATGCACGCTGAAATACGACTTTTTTAAGGCAAGGTACCTTCAAGATGGGGGAGGCATTCTGAGCCCCATAGCCTAGCACTGTCATTTACTGTTCCTATGTATGACCTGGGATATTTAGCTAATCTCCTTGTTCTCCTCACTTATAAAATGATGATGCTAACAGCTCTTTCCTCCTGCAGCTGTAGTGAAGAATAAATGAGGTAACATACTAAGGGCATAGCACAGTGCCCAGCACATGGTAAGTTCTCAGGAAACGGCGGTGGCGGTGGCGGTGGCGGTGGCGGTGGCGGTGGCGGTGGCGGTGGCGGTGGCGGTGGCGGTGGCGGTGGCGGTGGCGGTGGCGGTGGCGGTGGCGGTGGCGGTGGCGGTGGCGGTGGCGTTCTTATGGAGCTT